>PVIH01003999.1:0-94144 GCA_004025045.1 Sigmodon hispidus | reverse complement strand
TCAATAGCAGTTGGTCACTACCCACAGCTGCAGTGACTGCACTTTTGGTCAAGAATCAGAACTTAACAGGAGTTGAAATGTTTTTGATATGACAGTGATAAAAATTATTAGTTAAGGTTAAAATCTGTTATAATTAAAAATCTATGCATGAGAAAATTTAAAAGCATATGACATGACTCCATTTTGGATTGCAGTTTGGTCAGTCACTGACTGTAGTTGCTGAGATAAAGCGACTTCTGCTTTGATCATTCAGATCCAGTGGGTTTGTCATCTTTTACAGAGGTTGGTTACAAATTATTATTAGGTAAGAAAACCAAAAACCCTACTGCTAGTTTCAGATGTGTCGTGTTGGACGTGTGTTGCTACAGTGTATGCATACTAAGAGAACCACAAAAAAGAACTGTGAAAGTTTTTATGTTATCCAGAAGATGATAGAGAAGGCAGAGGATTGTGATAATAAAGAGACAGGAAGAAAAAAGGTGTCTGAAGCAAAGATGCCTAAGGAATTAGGGAGACTGACTGAAGTATATATAAAATGCTGTAAAACGTATATAGAATGCTATAGAAGGTCAGAGGTGATGTGGATTTTGTTTGCTGTGGTTTCTCAGACCTGCAGATACTAAATTTTAAAAAGAAACTGTAAGATATTGGGTTAATTCAATTTGGTTTTTCTTCATTTTGAGATTAGCTGATGATTCTTCACTGCAAAATGTTTATAACATATGTATGGTTACATGGACATGTATGTGACTTAGAGTTAACTATGTGTGAATGAAAACTAGCTTTAAATCTGTATGCATATATGTATGTATGTAACTTGGATCCAATTGTGTATGTGTGAATATAACTATAATTGTTAAAATGCTGAAATTAGTTTACTTTTATTAATCATCATGCATTATTGATATTTATGTGACAAGAACTTTGGCAGATGACCTAATTTGAGCATACAGACTCCATGCTGAGTGTACAAATAGATTCTATGTGCTAGAAATTGTTTTAACTTATCTGAAAACAAGTTTATAAGTATGTAATCAAGGTTGCAAAGACAGCTTATCTTGCCAGACCTAGATCTTAAATCTAAGTTCAGCACATAGTTTTGAGAACAAACTTTTTAAGACTTAGAGTGATAATAAAGACATCCATGAAATATTTGTGAAGTGTACTAATGAAAACAATGAAAGCTAATTCAAGGCTATTAAGATACACAAGCAGTCATTCTTGTAAGTACTGTGATTAATTACAGGGTTGAGATTTAGTCTCTTATATAAGTTTCAGGGTAAGCTTACAACAAGTAACTAGAAACAAAGTTTTTCTGTTCAGATATTACCTGGGCAGCCCTCATATTTCAGAGATCCGCAGAATATGGCATTTAAAATGTTTATTTCTCAGACAGAGACTTCCAGATCCTAACAGTAACCCAAGGTCTCCAAAGAAGATTATGAGACACCAGGATCTTCGTCTGGATTAAAGCAGTGCTAACCTGGGCAAGATGCCATAGTACAATGCCTGCCTGCTGCCAGGAACCCGGCCTAAATCTGAGGACACTGGAGAATTGATTGAACCCTTTTGCCTAGACAAAGTAAGGTCAGTCTTCTCCCATATGTCCCTCTACTGTGGGGAAAAATCTCCCACCCTAAAGGCCTGGTAGCTGAAGATTGATGCTGTTTGGATACTTCCGCCTCCAGCTAGGTGGAGCCCTGGGTATGGCTAACTGGGTATGGACTGGTCTCTGTTGTTTTTAGTAGATTCAGAAGCTGCTCATTCTGCACTTAGGTATAATTTATCCTTCTCAGATCTCTGCAAGTATTGACGGCTGGGCTAGTTATAATTTTGTCAGCTTGGTAGAATTAAACAATCAGATCCTTCTCCAAGGTGATAGCTAGTTTTCAAGATCATTTTATAAAGCCTGATTGGAAATACTAATATAACTAAAATTCTTATGTCTTTTTGCAATTTGTATGAGCTTAAGAGACTCATAGAATTTGGATCAACCTCATAGAGGCCAAAAAGATTCCAGATAAGTACAGCCTAAGTTTTTCCCACCTGTCTGTCCCTAAAGATAATACTTCTCTCTTCTGGTTTGGGGACTCCTGCCCTTCCCAAATTACTAAGACTGGGCCCAAGATTTAAATTCTAACCTTTTGTTCTCAGTTTTAACATATCTCCACAGATTTCCACTTGACTAGGAGCTCTGGACTTGCTGGAAGCCTGTGAACAAGTTCTACGGATTTGGGCTGTTTCCTGTTTCTTGGCTACTAGATCAGACAGCTACGTGCTCCTGACAGAAGCCCTGGAGCTTAGTTCCTTCACTAGCTTTTCAACCTTTTGGGGCCCTGAGAACAATGCCCCAATGTCAGCTTGAAGCAGTAAAGAGAATCTACTACGCCCTGGTACACCCCCAAACCCCTAAAAGGTTGAAATGCTAAGTTAAAAGGAAACCTGGCATAAGAGACAAATCTTTTTGTGAAGGCCAAAGGTCCCTACAGCCTAGAGTTGGCTTTGCAAGTCAGGTCCCATTTGTTCTTTTGAGACCTTGCAGATCAGTTTGGGCCTGCAGGGATGGGGCACAAGACCATCTTCTAGATAGACTACTGCCATGAGCATATTGCCAGAGTCTCATGATTGAGACAGTACTCAAAAAGAAAATGGGGGAATGAAGGACCCTGGATTCTAGGGCTTGACCCAGGCATTCAGTTCAGGTATTCAGCAGAGCGCCCCCCCCCCATGAGAACAAGGAACAAAAAGTCTAAAAGTCTGTCCCAGAAAACAGAGTGACCCAGCCCAGATAGCCGTAATCAACTCAGATAGGACATAATGGTCTGGTCGAACCTGTGATTAAAATACCAGAAGTTCCAAGCAGAATAGCGGTGACCAACACCCGGTTGTAAAAGCCCTCTGACCAGCTGGTCTTAAGGCAACCCCATGACCACTGTGAGCAACCTTACGATTATAGTGTGACCTTTAAAGTGACCAATCATGTGTTGCCCCTGTTGCTATGGTGATTTTATGGTCTTAGCCTTTAAAAGAGATATGGGATTGCCCCTCCCTTGCTACTCCCTTGCTTCCCGAGGCAGGGAGGTAGCCCATCTGCAGATGTAATAAACCTCATGTTATTTTTAAAAAAAAACAAAAAAAAAACCCAAAAAAACCCCCCAAAAAACAAACAAACAAACAAACAAGAATATTCTGCTTCACAACTAAGTCTCTCAGATATATTAGCCCCATAGGCCAAAGATGGATGCCCCATCACTACAGAGAAACCTTGGGTGATTATCCAGGCAGCCAGCTATTTTTGTCATTTTTCACATTTTTTGGAAGTTGCTTGCTTGTAACTTCCTGTTTACTTAGCTAATATTATTTTCTTCTCAAATCTCTGAAAGATTTGAAGACTAAATAGTCCTAGTTTTTGTAGTTACAGATTCAGAAAAAAAACACTCACTAAGAGGTATAAAGTGTTTAAGTCTGAGAAACATCAAAAGACAATTTCAGTTGGTAATACAAGTTACATGAAAAGTGAATTAGGCACAATCCTTTGGACTCACCAAAACAGGATAAATAATGGAATATTTTTTAATTTGTCAGTTATTAATGGACTGAGCATTTTTGATGTATTATTGTTTGTATATTGTGTATATAGTTATTGTGCCTAGTGTATATAATTTTTCTTATATTAGTTTTTTCTTTTTATTTTAAAGTAAAAGAGGATATGTGGTAATATATTTAATAAAAATAGCCTGAAATATCAGAGGACAGAGCCAAATCATGAACGTCAGAGAGTGGTGACTCACACCTTTAATCCCAGCACTTGGGATGCAGAGATTCTTTGAATTTCTGTGAGTAAAGGCCAAATAGAGCCAGGTGGTGATGGTACCCACCTTTACTCCTAGTTCTAAAATGTTAGCAGTGGAAGTCAGATATCTGGGCAGGGAATGAAATATAAGGAGGAAAAAGCAAACGTTCTATTCTTTTGCTTGTGAGCCCTGTCAGTCTGAGGACTCACAGAGACAAGACCTACTCTGTTTTATCTGAGGAGTTGGTTGGGTGAGAATTGGTTATGGTTTGATCCTTCTGTCTTAGATATTTCAGTTTTTCCCCATATTTGGCTCTGGGTTTTATTATAATACCACATAGAACTGGTGCAATATATCATGACTTTTTGTCATTCAGTTAATTAGTTCTAAGAGAAAAGTTCATGGCTATATCTGTTTACTTTGAAACATCAAAGAAATTTTAATATTTAACTAAGTAGTATTACTCAGATTTCTAGGAAAATAATTACATTCCATGTCCCAAGGCAGTAGGAGCAAGACCCACTGAAGCTCAGAGAAGGTGTTGATGAGATGGGTGATGAAAAAAAATACAGAGGCTAATTTTTTAAAATTTGGTTCGAGATAAATATGAGTGACATATACTCAGCCAAATTAACCAAATGAAGAACAGAGATAATCCAAATGAATAAAATATGAGGAAAAAGGAATATTACCATAGAGTTCAATAAAATTCAGAAGATAATTAGAAAATATTTCAAAAACCTAAGTTTCCAAACCTGGAAAATCTAGAGAAAATGGCTACATTCCTAGACATATATGACCTAACAAAAAGGAATAAGTTGTAAACAGTTTACACAGACTCATCACAAGCAACAAGACAAAAGAAGTAACAAACATCCCTCATAAAGAAAAGCTTATGGGCTGGCAAGTTTTCTGCCACCTTCTACCAAACCATCTAGGAAGAGCTGACACCAACAATTCTGAAATAATTCTGCAAAATAGGAATGGGAGGCAAAGCATTAAATGCAATTCTACAAAAACCAAATAAGGCTACAACAATAACTAGAAAATGAAAGAAAGGAAATGAGGAAGGGGGGAGCACGGGAGGGAGGAAGGGAGGAGGGAAGGAAGGAAGGAATGAAGGAAGAAAACCTGTAGTTCCACTAGCAGGAACTACAAGTTTTCAGTAAATAAATAAGATCACACGCCAGGACCTAGTTAGTTTCAGCCTGGTAATGTGAGTTTGGCTGAATAAATGTAGATCAGGAAATATAAACACATAAATGGATCTAAGTCAGGAACCACATGATTATCTCAACAGATGCAGAAAAGACCTTGGACATGGTTCATATTCTTGTGACACAAAACCTCTACAAAGCTAAAGCTCAAAAGAACATATCTCAGCAAAATAACGGCTATATATAACAAACCATTATATTAAACATAGAAAATTGCCAGCATTTCCTTCAAAATCAGTGAAACAAGGGAGTCCAGTGACTCCTCTTACTCAAGAGTTCCTTGAAGGTCTTTGAAGCCTTCACTAGAGTAGTTAAGAGTAAAAAAAGAATGAAATTAAAAGTATACGAATAGGAAGAAATGAAATCAAAGCATGCCTGTTCACCTGTGCCATTGTTCTATGTTTAAGGCTCTAAAGATTCCCCCAGAAAACTCTAGTACTTGAAATACACTTTCACTAAAGAAACAGGCTATAAATTAACAATCAAAAATTAGTAGCTTTTCTATATAGCAATAGTACTGCTGGGAAAGGAACAAGGAGAAAAATCCTGTTCTCAATGGCTTCGAAGATAAATTCCTAGGACTAAATGTAAACAAGGTGGTGAAGGACATTGATATCAAAAACTTGTAAGTCTTAAGACACTAAACAAAGAAATGAAAAGACTTTTCATGCTCATGGATTGGTATAATGAATATTGTAAATATAGTTATATTACCAAAAACTATAGATTCAACTTGATTTCTAACAAAATTCCAGGGTTATTTTTTTAACAGAATTAGAAAAAATATTCTAAAAACCAAATGGGAACACAAAATATCCCAAGTAGCAAAAGCAGTTTTGAGCAGAAAGAATAATGCATAAGTTACTGACACTTGATCTCAAATTATATTACAGAGCTATGGTAGCACAAACTATGATGTTGCCATGAAAACAGACATACAGACAATACAGTAGAATAATGGAACCAGAAATAGATTCATGCAATTATAACCATGAATTGTCAATAGTTGTCAAGACGTACAGGAAAGAAAGTCTAGCCTAACAATTGGTGCTGGGTAAACTGGACATTCACAAGCAAAATTCCATACCAAAAAAATTCAAAGAGGATAAAATAGCTCCATATAAGGCCAGCAACTTTGAGGTGCTAAAAGAAATAGAGGTATAGACAGAGACTTTCTGAAAAGCATTCCAACAGTGTAGAGAAATATTCTAATACTTGACAAAGAGGATTTATGCAGAGACTTCCAAAGGAAGAGGGAACACATCTTTGTCAATTGTCTGTGAAAGAACAGATTGAGAGCTAGTATATATAAAGAAAATGTCAAGCCCCCAACCCATCCAATCTCTGAATGGATAAAGAACTAATAGTGGAACTCATCTAACATCCCTAGCAAATGATTAAGAAAATACATATTTAAAACTGTTTTGTGATTCCATCTCACCAAGGTCAGAAGCACAACCATCAAGAAAACAAATAAATGGCAAATGCTGATGGATGGAAGCAAAAAGGACCCCATATTCACTGCTGGGAGACATGTAAATTGGCCTGGCCATTATGGCAGGCAATGTAGAGGTTTCCAGAAAACACAAAACAACAAACAAACAAAAAAAAACAAACCCTTAACCTTACTCCTCCATATAAAATAGAACTATTATATGGTAAGGCTATATTATTCCTGCACTATTTCTAAAAGGCTCTAAGTGAGCATGCCACAGAGATACATGTGTATCTATCTGTTATGTGCATTGTTCACAATAGCTCAAAAGTGAAACCAGCCTAGATTTCTAGTGATAGATGAATGAAGAAAGAAAGTGAATATATACAATGGAGTTTTTCAGCCACAAAGAAAAATGAAATTATGACATTTACAGTGAAAAGAAAAAAACTATAATGAAATAAGCCAGCCTCAGAGCAACAAATACAAGCTTTTCCTCCTTTGTTGAATCTAGATTTAAATATATGTGCATGTTAGTGTGTGTGTTTATGTGTGTATGTGTTTCTGTGCATGTGTCTGTGTGTGTGTTTGTGTGTATATATGTGTGTATATGGCTTTGTGTGTGTGTTTGTGTATATGCTTATGTGTATACTTATGTTTGTGTGTATGTTTGTATGTGTGTTTATGTGTTTGTCTGTGTGCTTGTGTGTATGTGTTTGTGAGTTGCACTTGTGTGTGTTCATGTCCATGTGTTTGTGTGTGTTCGATTGTTGTGTACATTGATGTGTGTGTTTGTGTATATGTGTTTACATTTATGTGTGCAAGCAGAGGTATGTTTCTGTGTTTGTGTGTGTGTGTTTTTATGCATGTGTTTGCATAAATTTGCTTGTTTGTGTGTGTGCCCCTGGGTGTATGTTTGTGTGTGTATACATTTGTGTGTGTGCATAAGTCTCTGTGTGTATCTGTATATGTGTGTTTGTGTCTGTGTGTGTCTGTGTGTGTTCTCATGAAGCTAAAAAGCGGAGAAGGATTGTTCCGAAGAGATCTGAAAGGGGCAGGAGGGGGAAGAATGTGGTACTAGATCTTATGTGAAATGAAGGGGGTCTGAGGCTGGGGTGGGAGGATATGCCAGGAACAGAAGGGCAGATGGCTTCAGACAGTAAATAAATGACAGTGTATATGAAAATACCATAATGAAACTTTGCTATGTAACTTTAAAAATAATAACAAAATATCCATCTTTAATTAAGAGAGATCACACTTGCACAACCTCTTCACAGTGTGAAAAATGGTGTATTTCAGAAATTTGCTCTATTTGAATAAGTATTTACATGTTTTTAGTTCTAAATTTGAGCTTCCCTTTCACACTTGCTTTAACTTTCACACTTCAAAAATAGTCAAGAAATATAAGATGCTCATTCATTTCAGCCACATAGAGATGACTAATTTGTACTGATGTCATCATTTGAAGTCAGATCACAGTGGTTAGCTGGTTAGTATGGTCTTACATGATTTTAGAAGAAATCAACAGCAAAGGACACTCAAAATTTATGAAGATCAAATCAGAAACTCATTGACTAAAACCTACCAAAGCTCCCTTAGTACCAGAGGCTCCTTCCATGGTAACGGAACACAGCTGTGATTGTTCACCACAGGCAATTAGAAGTTTTCGTTAAGGATAATGGTAACTTCTCATTTTACATTTGTATGCTACTTTCTGTTTACTATTAAAAATGTGAAATCAGTAAACCATACTAGGGGCTTATCAAATACTAGGTGAAAAGGCAGTGTTAGTGGACTGGAAGAATCATATGCACTTCATTTTAATTGTTGTGGGGAGTAGGGCAAATAAATGAGGCAGAAATTTCCTGGGTATATATAGAATGCCATACTTATAGATTTTTATTAATCATAGCAATATGGTCTCAAAATGGATTTAAATCTTTTACATAGTAAGCAAATTATAAAACTATGGTCACTGACATTCTCAGTAAATAGTTTTAATTTTACTTTAAAAATGTTGCCTCATAAATTGCATTCCATGTTTGTCTTGAAGATATATGATATATAACTTACTCCCCAAACCTCTTGGTTGAAGACTGAAAGGTCATTTAAGAATAAGGGGACGAAACTAGATATGTAATGTAAACTTTTCCATCAGTCGCCCAGAAAAGAGGAAACAGAACAGCAAAGGGTGTTTATTTAAATTACTAAATTACCTTTATAGAAACATGAGGCCAAGGAGGCATTTATTTGCAAAGCTGTAATACAGCATCTTTAGCAGGAAATCTTAAATAAGAGCAAAATTACTTCAGGACATTGGCTGGAATTTTTGAACTACGAACATTAAACCATCCGGAAGAAAATGACATGGTGCTATTTTGTTGATACAGATACTATAAATAACCAAAATAAAGAAAGGGAATAGTATGCTCCTTGCCTTGGTACTATATTTGGCTGGCAAAGAAGATAAATAAGAAAATAATACTTTGCCTAAATAATAGTGATAAAGATTGTTTAAAACTTACAAAACAAAACAAAACAAGAACAATAATAAAATCCCAAAACTCTACTCATAAAAACATCAAAGATCTATCCAAACTGGGAAGGAGGAAAAGAGTGAGATAAGAAAAGACACAAAGCACATTTTGCTTCTTGAGCTTTTGCTGCTGTGGAATTAGAGTAGTAAGCTGAAATGATTTATGGAATGAAAGATTCCTGCCCACCCAGTTCACAATTATATGCAGTAACTACTGTTTCCTGCTATTTGCCACAATATTTAGCTCAGATGTAGCCAAAAAAAAAAAAAAAGAAAGAAAAAGAAAAACCAAAAAGTTCCCAATACGTACAGAATATTCAGTTATAAAAAGGAACAAATTTCCTCACACTTTCATTCATCTGTAAAGAGATACACAAGCAAATGATATATGTGTATTTGAGCATAGATCAGTAAGTCGTAATCTTTAGTTTCTTTTTTCAATTTTCCCAAGAAGTTTAATTTGCTTTCACTTTAAAATCAACTTTTATATTAATTTGTCTTCTTTCTCCATTGAAATTACCAAGCCTTTCCTCCTTCGTACAATTTAGAACAAGGTTATCTATTAGCAAGTGATTATTAACCTGCATAAGTGTTTCATAGACGCAGTCTTGTCACACAGTTATTTTCTTTATATTACTAATACTAATAGCTTCGTTATGTATATGGCTACTCATAGGAGTATAGACTAGTCTAAAACTATAAATAGCACTGTTGTAACATTTTAAAAGCTTAATAGAGACATAGAAGAGTCCTGAAGTTATATTAAAAGATGAAACCAGTCAATTGATCTCTGTGTGTGCAAACATGCCTGCTGCACCTGTGTATAATTCTGAACAATAAGAGCTGTTATGATAAAATGAATTAAGTAGAAGGGAGTCAGATATGTTTCCTTGAAGACCCACTCTTTATATTGAAAAGTTGTATTATATTTTACATTACAAAACAGGCTGTCCCAGAGGCTGGAAAGATGGTGCAGTGGTTAAAAGCTGTTGCTGTTTTGGCAGAAGCTTGGAGTTTGGTTCCCAGTACTCATTGCTGGTAACACACAACTGCCTTTAACTACAGGTTCAGAGGATCTGATTCCCTCTTCTGGCCTCCATGTGACCTGCACTCCTATGGTATACACTAACACAAATTCATGAATAAAAATAAAACCCCCATTCTATCAAGATCATTTATAATCAGCTATGACATCTATCTTGGTAAAAACTCGCCCTGAGATATGTTTTTAAACAGGGTTTATTTGGAGAAAATAGCTTATAAAACAGAGCCGGTTTTAGGAGAAGATGACAGGATGAGGTTGCAGCGCGCTGGAGCCTTTCTAGGGAAGATTCTTTATCCCCACACCGTACGTCCGAACTCCCGGGCAGCTAGAGCGAACTGCGCACTCAGTTGGAGAACTCTCGTGAGAGAATGACGACTTCTTGTCTTGGTCTCCTCTCTCGAAGGTCTACTTCTAAAATTCTTTTTAATTAACTACGCCCAGCTCGTCTCCATTCTTATGATCGTTCACATATACAGTTCCTGATTTCCCGCTACAGACATCAGTTCAGAAAAATGACAAGGTAATTAAAATAGAAAATCAATGAAAATGGCTACACGGCATGGTTTTAAAGGATGAAAATTTGGTCTATTAAGACTTTGATTTCAGTCTTTCTTCATTAATAATAGTTGACTTCATCTTCTGGACATCTAGACAAGACAGGTGGTTTACAGCAGTTGTATTTATAGTAGGAGAAAAGGGAATGATAATTTCCTATCATAACTTCATGAAAATTTTTGGAAAGTAGTTGAGGCAATCTATCTCTAAATGTATTAAAAATACATATTGTAGCTAGTTGGTGATGGTGTGCCTTTAATCCCAGCACTGGGGAGGCAGAAGCAGGCAGATCTCTGTGAATTCAAGACCAGCTTGATCTACAGAGGAAGTTCCAGGACTATACAGAGAAGCTATGTCTTAAAAAACAAAACAAAACAAAACAAATAAAAGATTGTGTTAAGATCAATGAGTTTTAGAAAATGAGTAAGTAGAGAGCAAATATTTCACGAAGGGAGGGGATGGATATCAATATCTCTGGTGCCAGGAGATTACAGAGCTGTTCCAAAGGCCAGGCACTTCTATGATGATTTAGAATCTTTATTCACTAACTCCACCTTCCCTTAACCAAGAAAGGCTTGATTAAGAGAAAAAGCAGATGGAGGTTGAGGGAGGCTATAGAGCTGAAAAAATACTCAATAATTTCTTCTTTTTTTTCCTCAGTCAAAATTTATTTATATATTTCTAAATCTCATCTTCAAAATTTTTTTGAGCCCTTGGAAGAATTTCAACATTCTATGAGCATTTCTGGTCCCCAAACAAATGCTGATGGAAGCTTATGGTCACAATGCAGGGCAGACAGTGAAAGTTTATGTGGTCAGCTACTGCATTAATTTGAAAATCAATATAATAAGTTCAATAAAGAACCCTGTCAGAGGCTTCACCAATAGAACAGGTCAAGAAAAAGGCAGAATATGTGAGCTTGAAGACAAAGTAGAATTGGAACATTCTAACAAAGACAAAGGTAAGTTAATGAGTAGGTGTGAGCTACAATATTGAGATATTTAGAATACAACAAAAGACAGTATTTAAGAATTATGAGTGTAAATGTGAGGAATCTCACAAGATTGCCTCCTTTCCCAGATGAAGAGGTACAGGTAATTAAGAACTGGAGAGAGAGAGAGAGAGAGAGAGAGAGAGAGAGAGAGAGAGAGAGAGAGAGAATAAGTCTTTCCTAAAGATGAGTCCCCTAACTCCTCTAACTGATTAGTCAATGACAAGTGTACAGTCATATATGTGTATATATGCATATGTATATAAACACAATGCATATGCATGTATATATATAATATACAAATGATCAACACTAAATAGACTTAGTGGCTGTATATTTTCATGTATGATATAGTTATACATACATATATGCTACAATAATTATTAAAGAAAAAGACATAAATTTAAATGGGGGGCTCAGGGCGAGCTAGAGGAAGAATGTGGGGAAAATGATGTAAATACACTACTTACATGTGAAATTCTCAAAATATAAAGACAAGCCCATCAGAATAAAGACAGCAGATTTTTCAACCGAAACCTTAAGAGTCAGAAGGTCTTAGAATGATGTTTTTCAGGTTTAATAGACAACTGTCAACCTTGACTTCTATACCCAGCAAAGCTATCAGTCATAATTGAAGAAGAAAAGAAAAATATTCATGATTTTAAAAAATGCAAAATCTTAAATTAGCTCTACAGAAAACACTTGAAGAATATTTTTTTTTAGTTCAAGAGAAAGACAAACACATCAACAGGACCATGAGAAATAATAAGCCCCTCTTGAATAAAAGTGAAGCGAGAGGAATTAAAAAAAAAAGGAAATATTACAAAAATCAACAAGATTTAAAAAAAGCAAATACATTTCAGTAATAACTATGTTGTGATAGCCTCAACTCACCAACCAGAAGTCACAAAACTACAGCTTGAATAAAAGGGCAGGATTCATCTATTTGCTGATTCACATATCTCCATAAAAGACAGACAAGATCTGTCATAGGATGAAAGAGAAGAAAAATGTACTCCATGTAGATGGAACTAGGAGAGAAGCAGATTCATATAATAATATCTGGCTTTAACTGAAAACCACTCAAAAGAGATAAAAAGGTCACTTTTTATTCATTAAGGGGACAACCATCAAGAGTGCATTACAGTTCTAAACATATTCACTGAACATGTGAATCTCCAGCTTCATAAAAAATGCTGCACACTGGAAGTAAAGTTAAATATTATCCCCAGCACAATGACAATGGATAACTTCTATACCTTCCAAGCCAAGTGGTATGCATTCACTATGTAAACTGAATGACATCATAGATCAAATAGATTTGATAGACATCTACAGAACAGTCCATCCAAACCCTGAAGAACACATACTTTTCTCAGAAGGCATGAGGCTTTTACCCCCTAAAATATATAGTATATTAGGAAACAAAAAAATCATGATGAATAGATCATTCTGATCACAGTGAAAAACAACTACAAATTAGCAGCAGAGGAACCGTAGCACATTCAGAAACTCGCATATAGCGGAGCATACTATTGAATAACAAGCGTGTCAATAAAGAAACAAAGAAGAAAAGTAGGAAATTTTTAGAAATATATAAAAGTAGCCCCATTTCCTGCAAGAATGAAGACCATTCTCAGCAACCAGATGGTGGACATTCCAGACAATGTGGACATCACTCTGAAGGGGCGCATGGTCATTGTCAAGGGCCCCAGAGGAACCCTCCACAGGGACTTCAATCATATCAATGTAGAGCTGAGTCTCTTCGGGGAAAAAGAAGAAGAGGCTTCAGGTTGACAAATGATGGGGTAACAGAAAGGAACTGGCCACTGTCAGAACCATCTGCAGTCATGTTCAGAACATGATCAAGGGTGTTACACTGGGCTTCCGCTACAAGATGAGGTCTGTGTATGCTCACTTCCCTATCAACGTCGTTATTCAGGAGAATGGGTCTTTGGTCGAAATCCGAAACTTTTTGGGTGAAAAATATATCCGCAGAGTTCGGATGAGGACAGGTGCTGCTTGTTCTGTCTCTCAAGCCCAGAAGGATGAATTAATCCTTGAAGGAAATGACATTGAACTTGTTTCAAATTCAGCGGCTCTGATTGAACCAGCCACAACAGTTAAAAACAAGGATATCAGAAAGTTTTTGGATGGCATCTATGTGTCAGAAAAGGGAACAGTGCAGCAGCCTGATGAGTAAAGCCTGAGTTTCCCAGCTCCAAAAACAAGATCCTGAATTTAAGTGATTTGTGGTGTTTTGGGAGACAATAAAAGATTTATATTGAAAAAAAAAGAAATATATAAAAATAAAAACCCAACATAGCAAAACCTGTGGGATGCAATGAAAGCAGTGTTATAAAGGATGTGATTTTTTATTCATTTAGCTAACTGAAAGAGAATTTAAGAGATATTTTCAGTATATATAACTTTGAAAAAATTCTCAGTGGGAGTAAAAATGATTTGAAACACACACAATCTCACACCATGTTCACATACACACTCACAGCCATACACACACACATACATACAATCTCACACAATACTCACATATGCATATACATACATACACAATCTCACACACATGCTTACATAGACATATACACACACAATCTCTCTCTCTCACACACACAGTCTCTCTCTCTCTCTCTCTCTCTCTCTCTCTCTCTCTCTCTCTCTCTCACACACACACACACACACACACACACAAAGTAAACCACACAAACACCTGAGTTGTATTTATTCTCATCATGTTTCTGTGCAGGAGAAACTGATGGACTATTTTTATAACCACAGGAAAAATTAATGAAGAGCAATTGGTATCTTTAAGAAACAGTTGAAAGAATAAAAAAGAAAGAAAAGGAAGAAAAGGTAAAGGAAGGAGAAATAGAGAGGAAGAAAAATACTCTAGATGTTTGACCTGTTGGCATGATTCCTTTTTCTTTTTAAAAAATGTATTAAAATTTTAGTATAAGGAATTTCCACTTAAACACCAAGTAGTGAAGTTAACCACACCCAAAGTCTTCTGGTTAGAAACACCTTATTTTCTTTATGTTGCATTTTTAAATAGTGACAGTATTTGGTTTCCTGACCTAAAGTAAGAAAGATAAAATTGAAGGAGATGAACGTGAGATGTGTCAGTGTGTGGGTTTTTGTAGTGTGAAGTCAGAAATTTACCCAAATAAGCACTTCTGACATAAAAAAAAAACTAGATTTCAATGGAGTGTGACCAGCCTCATCAGAGACCCCGGCCCCGAAGTTGCTGGCTCTCATGGTTCCGGCATGCGGCATGCTCCATCCCTTTTTCTCCTAAAATCGACTGTAATACTTATAAGTTACTTTTCCCTAATAAATATTTCCTAATTATATTAAAATCAGATATAAATAATACAACTATATCTGGCGCCAAACGTGGGTTGCCACATGGCCAAATAAATAGTAAAAACAAATTAAATTAAAATAAAAACTAATAATATACCTAAAACATAAACCAAACAACACAAAATTAATATAAACTTCTAAATCATTCTTTAAAAAATAAAAACTGCCACAAACAAAGTCAAACCCCTAACCCAAACAAAACCCCAAACCATTTACAACAGGTTTTTATTTTCAGTTCCCTTCAGTACTTTTTCAAAAGATATAGGACAATATGATCACCTAATCCTCTCTGTGTTGTTGTCAGTGTGCTGGACAGTAGGTAAAGAGAACACAGCAGTTGGTTGTTTCTGTAGTCGTCTACCCTGTCCATCCCTTCATGTAGGTCCACAGATTGAATGAAGGATATTAGAAGGTTTACTGGGAGCTCAAAAAGTAGGTGGTCTTGTTGGTCCCTTTCTGGATAAAGGTTGGGTGAGGAGATAACTATGTATATGAAGACTAGAGTTCCCTTGAATTGTTTCCCTTGGAGCAACCAAGAAGGACATGGGAAGAGCTGAAGGTAGCCCTTGCTGTCAATCTGGCCAGCACAAAGCCATCCATTCTGTATAACAGCAGTGGAAGCTGCCATATTGTCAACTAGACGTGGGATGAGAATTTCTCATTCTATGGGTAGAGGTGAATGGCTTGGAAAAATGTTTGCCCCCTTCCTTTCCTCTTCCTAATACCTGGGTTTCCTAAGACATTGGAGAATTTAAACACAGTAATTGCAAATAACCTTTGGTGAGAGGGGAGTGGCTTCTCTTGTTCCAGGAAACTGATTATAATGATTATTTCAAACTATTGTCACTGGGGACTCAGCATTGATGAACACAGATCCCAATGATGCTTATTAGCTATTTTTCACTCATATTTATCCAGTAAACAGTATATTAAGATAAAGATTAAAATTATTACTTAAAATGGTTATATGTTGCTTATCAAAATTAAAGATTTTTCCCACTGTTTTAGTCATGAGAACCAAGATCTCTGACATTTTTATTATATGCAAATATATTCAAATGGAATTACATAATTTTCTAGAATTTTTTTTTTTATTTTCCTCTTTGGGATTCAGCCCTTTTTGCTGTTCAGTGTTTACTCATTTTGTTCATTTCCTCCAACCTTCTAGAACTTAAACATCACCAGAATAAGACCTCCTTGGATGCTGTTCCTTAGATTGCCAGTGATAAAAAAAAAAAAAGACCATCTTTTAAATACACTTCCACAGAGGCCACATGTGTACCATATATAGCCTTAATATAAATCATGAGGAGAGGGCCTCCCTCCAGCATCCTATGCGTAAAGTCTTGAGCTTGGTATGCTCTAGCGGTTTGTCTTTGATCCGAGGAAACCCACAATTGAATTAGCTGAGATGATTTCTTTTCAGTTTTCCCCTCTTTCTCATGCCCTTCGTAGATCTGTAGCTCAGAGAGCTCTGGCCCTAGGGACAGAGGAGGAGTCATTTGATCTGTAGTGTTGGCAGTTCCTCTGTCTCACTGACTGTTAAAGGGAAAGTGAGAAAGTGAGACAGATCAGGAAAATAAAGCTTGTCCCAATCCTAGGGTAGGGTAAGAGATGCAGGTCATTTCCCCCAATCTTCAGTCAATCTGTTATTTTCAGGGTGGTGAAGAATCAAAAATGCTCATTAGAACCGAATGATAGAATATACACAATGTTAAGGATTTCTCTGGGCCACACCACGCTTCTGATTATATTTACATTTTCTTGTGTGAGCTCGATCCATAAATGGAGCCGTGTGACTGTGTCATATAAAAGACATTGATAACCTAACCTTCAGAACGTGGAATTTATATGTTGTCAGGTGATATTTACTCTGCTATAATACGATTCCAGCACAAAAGAACCAAGAAGCCACTAGCCTGTTTGCTTGAAAATCTTTAGTTGTGAAAAACAAAGTCTGTAAATACCTTGTAAGTTTAATATGAAAACAAATTGGATCTAGGCTTCTCTTGGGTACCCATGCCCCTCATCAACAAGATTTTAATTTTATTCCTATATTTTATCTCATATCTGAAAGGATTTAGAACTTTTACCATATACTATCTGTTTAAAACTTATGTCTTAGGAGAAAGAGAAGCATTACTACAATAAATGATACTAAAATCAAAATTATATAATATAATTACAAAGAAGTCATTCTTGACCTTCCTAATGCTGTGACTTTTTAATACAGTCCTTCATGTTGTGGTGTCTCCAAGCTATAACATTTTTTTTTGCTACTTTGTAACTGTAATTTTGCTATTGTTATGAATTGTAACATAAACATCTGTATTTTCTATTTGTCTTACATAACCCCTATGAAAGGGTCATTTGACATCCCCCCCCACAAAGAGGTCATGACCTACAGGTTGAGAATCACTATTATAAAGAAATATGGTGGGCCTAATTATATTATAAAGCAAAAAGGAAGTGAAATCTCATGACTTAGTTATGTATGGTCAGTTAGGGTTTCTAAATTCATAGCAATTATTTGAGGAAACAAAAGGAAAACAATTTAAGGGAATCTTAACAGAAAATGTCTCAGCTCAGGGCAGTGGGGGGTGGGAGCGTAGTGCTAGGTAGATAGGCTGACACCGCTCTGGCCAGTAGGACAATTAGCTCTGTCATTGTGATTTTTAGATCATTATTTTAGATCATTCATGTCTTTAATCTCAAACGAAAGACTAGCATGTGTAAAACATTTCTCTGTTTACATATTTCCATTTACTGGACTTGATAGGGTGTGGTGCTGAGCTTGATCCTGGAGGAGGAGCCCTTGTTTTAGGAGCCTTTCTCTACCACGCATTGGAATTGGCTTGTCTGGAAATCTGCTGTGACTTTATTGGTTGAGGGCAATCAAGGTCATGTTGATCCTTCAAGTTTAGGATGAATGTGGGAAAGCCTGGGCAGTGGGGAACTCAACTCTCATCACTTAGAGTACTGCTCATGAGTCTAGACCAGACATGGCTTTCAAAGAAACCTTCACTGTCAGACCAGACAACTGATATTAGAAAGTGATGGGATGCTAGCATTTCCACGGTCTTAGTAAAACCAAGAGAAATCTTCAGATCATTGAAAGGCTGAACAAGAGTAGATGTCAAGTCATTTAACAGCTCAAATTGATGGTTCTTGAACAAGAAAACTTTATAGAATAATGAACAGAGAAGGGGACTTTGACCTTTTTCAGAGGTAATATGAAATCTTGCTTCTGTCTCTTTACAATGGGTTACACGTGGAAAGCCCTCCCCCATAAAGAATAGAGCTTGAAGAGAGATAAGCAGTGGAATTTGCTGCCAAATGCAGCCTTAAATAAGGTATCAACTTTACCATCATAGGGATGCCATGCACCACCCTCCATATTGTAACAATAGTTCTTACCAAAGATATTCCCTTATAAAAATCTGCAACTCCAGGGTTCATGAAAAAACAGCAACAAAAAAACTCCACCAAACTCAGCTTGTGAGACCTTGTACAAGACACTAGAAAATACCCCTCAATAATTTAAAGTCATGAAACACAGAAATACCGGCAAACTGTTACACTCTAGTGAGGACTGAGAAGATACAGCTAAGTGCCATTTAGAAGACTTGGATATTGGCACAAAAAGAAGACACTAATGGAAAACTGCTGAAACCCAGATAATGCCTGGAGTTTACTTAATAATAATAGTGGGCTAATGTCAGGGAATCCTAATTCTATAAATGTGTCACAGTTACAATCAAGTTTGATGATGGCAAAACTGAGTGAGGTGTTCAGAAGCACTCTGTACCATCTTTGAATCTTTTTAGATATAAATTATTTCCAATGGACTCTTGAGGTTATTGTCACTAAACACTTCTATGTTCTATTTACATCAGGCACAGAACATTTTAAGTTTAAGAAGAAAAACTAGAAGCAGAAAGAATCTTGTTGAATAAAAGATTTAGGAAATAAAAGTGCATAAGGCATATCAGAGAAAAACAATCATTGGATCATAATGGGCAGTCTCTTTAAAGGCTCTATAGTTTATAATTGTTCAGAGGAGAGAATTCTCCTTTGTATTTCTCTGCTGTAACATGGCTCCCTCCTTAATTTTATCCACACATACCTAGCCCCATTTTATGCATAGTCCCCAGAGTCTCCCTGGCGGAAGTTCAAAGGGGCATTTTTCACACCCAAATTATTCTGAAGTATTTTCTTCCTTTTTTCTTCTGGCATATTTATTTTGTTTTAATCGCTTTGCCTCGTCTATGATTTTCTGCTATATCAAACTAGTAGGCAATGTGAGGAAGCTGGTAGCCAGCTGTTTTCCATCCCAGCTGCAGAGGCAGCAGACAACTAAAGTCAACGGAGGAGCCGCAGACAGGAGTCTCTAGAAAATCTATCTTGCAAATCCAAGGCACCAAAGGGAAAGGCATCTGTCTCTGGGTAGAGACTGTTTCCACTGGTCTAAATTAGAACAGAAAGAAAGATTAAGGAATTAAAAGGAGGAAATATTCATAATATGTTTCCTACAAGGATATAGATTCAGGACATTCATTTAATAAATGAACTCAAACCTCTCTGTGTAAATATATATATATACACATATAAATGTCTGGAAACAGGAAGGTAAAGTAATTTTATTTTACAGTACATGTGTGTTTCAAATATGTAGAGCAGTGTATTGCATAGCTAAGGAAAAAAGTACAAACACCATAAGCCCAGTAAAGGAAATGATATAAACCTTCTATAGCAAGAAATTGAATAAATGTTAACTCTATAGTAGCAAATAGAATTATGTTTCATAAACTCACTGACCTGGAGACAGTACAGCAAATATGTGTCTCAATGGTCATTTCCAGGTTGTTTATACTACTTCATTATTTTGAATTATGTTTTAAACATTTTTATTTTTCTTTGAAAATTTTGTACATGTATACAGTGTATTACAACCACATCCATTTTTCTTCCTTGGAATCCCACTAACATGCCCCCCACACACACTTCGAAGTGGGCATGTTTTATTTTCCCCATTGCCTCCAATTAGCCTGCCTGTATGCATATGAGTGTGCAGGTATGAAAACTTTTCCAGTGGCAGCGATCCTAAAGAATAATTACTCTTCTTCCCCGGTGCTATTGACTAGCAATAGTGCCTCAGCGAGGAGTGGGTCCTCTGGCAGGCATCAGGACCTCATTCCCTGATCCACGCAGGAACTTTGGCTTGATCGTGCACATTTAACAACAGCTGCAGTGAGTTCATGAATATAACAGTGAAGACATGTCCGGAAGACAGGATCTCCTAGCACTCCTCCATTGTCCAGATCATTGTAAGTCTTAATGAGGATTCTTTATTCATCTCTTCATTTCTAGCATAAGACAAAACTGCCAGGGGAGAAGGAAATATAAGTCTGAAGAAACAAGTACCAAAGACAAGCTAATAAATGGAGAGTTTACACATCTTGGTCTCTCTTGAAGTTGAAAAATCTTGAAGAGTGGCAAAGTGGGCTAGGGAGATGTCTCAGTAATTAAGAGAGCATGGTGTTCTTGTAAGACTCAATCTTGACTCTTATCTCCCACGTTCAGCAAGTCACTCCTGCTTTTAAATCGGCTCCAGTGGAATTCAGGGTCTCTGGCCTCTACATTCACGTCTTCAATACTAACTCCACCACATGATACAAATAAAGTATTATTCATAAAATGTTTAGCAACTGGTAGACTTTGACTTACCACCCCAAACAATTCCCTTTAAGCTATCCAAAGGGAAGATGTTTTGCAGTATATAGTTATTCTTTGTCTTCCTCTAGGTAAGCAGAAGTGTTAAAACTGGACAACTATCATCACAATAAACCATGAGTTGTATTTTGGATTTGCATACCTGCTTTCTCATGCTCAGACTCTGTTGAAGAGTTCTTATCTTTCTAACTAAGACTTAAATGAATTAAAAAGTTTGTGAAAAGTCATAGTTAGCAGAAAGCTGGTGAATGTCCATTACAACTTGTGGGCTTGATATGAATATGGATTGGTATTTTTTTTATCACGTACCTCATGACCCTCAGAAGTAGACTTTTGTGTTACTTTTACTATCTGCCCAAAGAGCCTTCTTTTATGTGATCAGACTGCATTCAAAGAGAATACAGAATCTGAGATTTTTGAGAGAAGTTATTGGAATGGATGTTTAAGCACCAGAGTGTTCTGGTTAGGTTTTCTGTTTGTTTGCTTGCTTTTCTTTTTTTTTTGGTTGTCATCTTGACACAAGCTAAGGTTATCTTGGAAGAGGACCTTCTACTGGGAAAATGCCTCTGTCAGATGACCTATAGGTATTGTTGGTTTTGTGCATGAGATCAGACACACACTACCAGATGCCACACTAGAGTTTATTCAGGGGAGTTGCCCAGCAGATATAAGGGTTAGGGAGAATCAGAAGAGGAAAAGAGACCGTCTTTCACATGGTATTTCCTTTTAAGAGAATAGGTTTTATTATTTAATTATTAAATAACTAAATTAAATCTCCATAGTCCCCTTTATGGTACTTTTGAGTGGTGTTGTGACTTAGTGTGAGTTCTAGAGCATGATGAGCATGCGCTATACCATTGAGCTATATATAGCTTTAGTGGCAATATTTTAAAGTGACAAATAAAAGTTTAAATAGTTTTTTTAAAGTATGTTTATTTCACACACACAGACACACACACACACACACCCTAAGTTCTTTTCTTAATGGTCTGAAGAAATGAGTACTGAATTTAACAACAGGATGCCCACAATCTTACACATATGCTACTGATTTAGTTCTTTCCTTTAGGCTAAAGAGGAAATGTATTTGCAATTAATAATTCAGTGTATTTGTGTATGATTAAATGGATGCTTAGGATGCCATTTGTATTATAAGAAAGTCAGGCTGAAGCCTAAAACTGCTTCATAAATACACAATCACTCTAGTAACTATGAAGTCTATTTGAATATAAATGGCTTCTCTCTAGGTACATCAGTGGTGCTGAGAAAGTTCTAAAAACAACTTTCATTTTCCTAGAAATGAAATGCCTTTAAAACTGATTTAGAGTATATATTCAGAGCCAGTGAGATGACTCAGTAGGTAAGGCACTTGCTACCAAAGCTTCATGAACTGATTTCTGTGCCCAGAATCTATACTGTAGAGACTGTAGAGGCGGGGGAGGGGGGGTGATGGGGATGGGGGAGACGGGGGGGGGGGGGACAACTGATTCACAGGGCAGGCATGGTAGCACACACCTTTAGCTCCTGTATTTGGAAAGCAGGGATCCACAGATTTCTGTGAGTCTGAAGCCAACTTTGTGTACATAGCCATCTCCAGGCCGACCAGGGCTACATACACACTATGACCCTGTCTCAGCTTCCCCTAAAAAAGAACTGACTCATGCAAGTTGTCTTCTGATCTCCATGTACAGGCTGTGGCATGTGTACATGTGCACGTGCACACACATACACACCAAATAAATAGATTCCTGCTGTGCTGCTGTACATTTGCAATTGCAATTCCAGGGCTTCAGGGTGGAGAAATGAGGATAATAAAGAGGAATTCAAGCCTATCCTCTGACCACACAGAGAGTTCAAGTCTAACCTGGTCCATATGAAACTTTATTTTAAAAAATTAGAGTACATCATTAATCCAATTTATAAAATCCAGATATCCATCTATCCAGTTTAACTTTCAATACCGTATTTGATTATTTTATATTCTCAATTTATTTTTGAACATCTCACATTTATACTGCTATCTAAGGGTTTTTTCAAGATATTATTTGTTGACAGTTTTGAATTCACAAATTTCTGTCCCACCAGAAGCTCTCAAGTACCCAGCAGCTGCTTCCCAAATAATTTACTCAGAGGCTTAATTTTATAGTAAATGCTGGGCCAGTAGTTCAGGCATATTACTATCTAGCACTTATACTTAAATTAATCCATTATTCTCTTCTATTTTTAGCCATGTGGCTTGGTATCTCTTCTTCAGTGCATTATTTTCATCTTCCTTGTTCTGCATCTGGCTCAAGTTGGCTACTCTGCCTTTCTTCTTTCCCAAATTCTCCGGGTCTGGTTGTCCCACCTCTACTTCCTGTCTCTACTGACCAATCAGCATTTTATTAAATCAATACAAGTGAAAAATCTTTGCAGTGTACAAGAGCAAATATCTCACAGCATAGTTACACATGTGTATATAGTACATTTTAGTCATTTGCACTCATTACCTTCTCTTATCTCCCTTTTTATTCCATTGAGGCTCTTTTTCCCAAAAAGTGCCACAACAACTTCCATTTCTTTTTATTGTTCATGTGACACTCTGAGGTTAATGAGCATTGCTTGCATAGTGTGAGTTTGAGATTATTTATGCAGTTTTAGTTATTTTTAAGTGTGTATGCTACTCGTAAAAATGGCATTTACTTCTCATTAACTACCAATAGTTCCTCCTGAGGGGGTTAAGTCTTACCTTACTTCACGAGCTTAGGTCTAGAAAATTGACTTTGTATGGTGAGGACTTGAAGAAAGGACAAATATATATAAATGTGTGTATGGGGGGATACATGGAGCTGGTTTTGTGAATATCTGAAATATTTTGATGTCTTGAAGACCTTTATTTTGCTCAGTTTATATCTCCTAGATACCGCTCAATATAACTTGTTAGTTCTCATATATTCCTGAATGATGTGACTAAAATCCTAGCCTCTCATCTCCTTGCCTTTCTCTCTTCCCATAACCCTGTCAGTTATACACCTGCTCTTGCATTTATCAATCTGTTGTATTAGGTTTCTGGCCTGGAATTTCTGGCCTAGCCTTGAGCTTCAGACACAATCACAGCCCCACTGCCACTTAGCATCAAATAATCATACAAATGTTTATATTAATTTTACACTGATTGGCCTAGGACCTATGATTCTTATCTTTTTCAGCCATGTGGCTCAATACCTTTTCTCAGCAGCATTTCAACTTCTTTCCTCTGTGTCTCTTGGTATCTCTGTGGTGTCTCTCTCTCTCTGCTCTGCCTTTTCCCAGAGTTTTCTTTGCCTGGTAGGCCCATACACACTTTCTGTCTGTTTCTGACCAATCAGGAATTTTATTAAACCAGTAGGTGGGACAATTATTTACAATGTAACATCATAAACCCACTATATTTTTCCTTTTAAAACAAGAAGAACCCCAAATCTAGTAACCTTTTTTTTCTTCCATTATCTATAATGACTTATAACCAGCATTGTAAACAAATGCAAACATTCATAATCTATTTTTTGGGAATGTGGGCATATTTCTCTAGGTGACTTTCTGCTGAACAAGGGCATTGGCAATGCCATGGGGATCCAAGGAAAATTTAGGATTATGGACAATCTTTAGTGAAGTAGTCTCTAAGGCTAGGTAATCTCAGCCAGTCTTCTTGAAGTAGCTTTGAATGGAGAGCTCAGAGGAAATTTCAACAGAGGTGCTTTAAATGATGCCCAGCAATCTATACTTTATTCCCCTTCAATATTTCATCTTCAGACTCCTGAATAACGTTTTCAAGGCTTCTGCTCCTGGAGATATGTAAATCCTTTTGTCTGCTTTTACCTTTAAGTCATAAAAGAACTATTCAAAATAATAGCTGGGCAGGAGAGATGGCTCAGAGGTTAAGAGCACTGACTGTTCTTGCAGAGGTCCTGAGTTCAATTCCCAGCCACCACAGGGTGGCTCACAGCCATCTGTAATGATATCTGGTTCCCTCTTCTGTATACAGTATGCATAATAAATAAATCTTTAAAAAATAATAGCTTTCACAAATTCTGAATCTAAGACTTCTCATTGTCTTATATGAGTTGCCATCTATTTTACATTCTGCTGTGTTTCTTTTAGATAGGACAATTACCCACACCCTTGCATAGATCCAATCCCTTATCTGTATGCTAGGCCCCATTTTCTTTATCAGAGACATCTATCTTGCTTCTTTCCGGAATGTCTCCTGATCCCTGTATCTCTTCCCACTCACTTCCTAAACCACTTTATTAAAATAACCATCTTGCCTTCTTACCCTTTCATTTTGATAAAATGCTTTGATCATTCATCTCATTAACTTTTTTGATAGCTAACTATTTATATTCCCATCTAGTATTATATTTTGGAGAAATGTATCTCCATTTCCTTTTTATTCAAGTTTCAATGAGTATTGGGGCTAATAAGCAAATGTGAGTTATATGATGATGCCCTATCAGAGGAGAAATTAATGAGGAGTTATATTTTATAAAATCATTTCTTAACTTGACCTTTATATGACTATATTGTGAATAGAATATAATATAAACATCTTACTATTATAAAACTGAGGAAGAAGGAGAAGTTTGGCAATTGACTGAAGTGTTTCCATGTGTGTCAAACAAACTACATTTTGTTTTTAACAGATAAATTAATTAGAAATGTGTGTATGTGTAATACTGTATTAACACATATCAGAGTTATGTAAAGGGGTAAATGCTTTATGAACCATTAACAATTCAAACTCCACCATAGAACTCTTTCTTGTTCTATACACTAAGCCAGATAGAATTATTCTTTTCTTCAAGTTAATAAGTTAGATCCTTTTATCTAAAGAACATTATCAAAAATATTGTGGGTCCCAGGAGCATAGCAAGCAGATTCCACTGGAAAACACCACAAGCTCATGTAGGATAAGGACATAAGTAACACCAAAACATGTTAAAGACTTACTTCTAATCATGAAGTAAGTTGCCACTCTAGTTAAGTGGCAACTTTTAAAGGCAATAAAACAGAAATGTTATTTCCTGAGCAATGATTTCTGTGTTTTGTATGGTATGGGTTGCCTTTCAATCTATATAAACATGACACTTAATAAATTCACTAATGCTATTGCAATCAAACTTTTATAGGTTATTTAAATGGAATTGCCCAGTATAGTTAGGCTGAAGTTCCAGAAGTACATGCATTTTCTCCTCAATATCCAAACTACTTATGCTTTGTTATTTTACTACATTTTGTTTTTAACAGATAAATTAATTAGAAATGTGTGTGTGTAATACTGTATTAACACATATCAGAGTTATGTAAAGGGGTAAATGCTTTATGAACCATTAACAATTCAAACTCCACCATAGAACTCTTTCTTGTTCTATACACTAAGCCAGATAGAATTATTCTTTGTATACTATCACTGAAAATTTAATTAATAGTGTTAAGATGGCCTATGCTATTCACTGTTTAAACTTTAAAATATCTCTTTTCTTCTTCTAAGAAGGCCCCAAACATAGAGCCTATTGCTGTCTTTAGTGAAACTTGAAAGATGGAAAGTAAGTCCCATTTGCTGAAGACACCATACATTTTAGGAACAAGGCTCAGAGGACCCTGAGCTGAAACTAGCATAAATTTCTTTTCCTTTATTACTAGTTTTCCATGGCACCAGAAAGCTCCATGTAAACTTCCAAAGGAGGGAGAAAACAATGGTGCCTATGAACTACATTAATAACCAGCATGGCATGACAATTCTGAAGGTGTAGTAGTGGCACATATATCTTGGCAGTAACTAACTGCTCTCTAATAGGACTTAAGAGCTTCTCCAGAAGAGGGATAGGAATTGTAGTGGAATTATGTTATTACATTATAAATAATTGTCCCGCCTACTGATTTAATAAAAATTCTGATTGGCCAAAGGCAGACAGAGAATGTGGGTGGGCTACCAGACTAAGAAAACTCTGGGAATGTCTCAGAGTAGGGCAGATACACCAGAGAGATGCCAGAGAATTGCCGGTGAGAAGAGATGCTGCAGAGATGCCAGGAGAAGCAGAGGTAAGAAGCTGAAATGCTGCTCTAAGAAAAGGTACTAAGCCACATGGCTTAACAGGATAAGAATCATGGATTATTTTAAGATCAAGAGCTATCTAGCAATATGCCTGGGCCCTACGTCAGTCATCAGAAAATTAATGTCAAGGTCTGTGTGTTTTTGTGGGGCTGTGAGTCTGCAAGTCAGAACCTCAGGGCTAGACTGAAAAGAAACATAGTACAACAAGGGATAGCATGCTTGGTACTAGAAACCCAACTAATTACTCACTCCTGATGAAGTCATGATTATTAGAAGAGAATCTATAACTTCTAATATACTAAACCAGCATAATACATAACATCACTTAATAAATATTTGTCCTTATATGCACAGATAAATGTAGTCATTACCCTATCAAGGAAACTTTTCTTAGCAACAGACAGTGATCACTACAGAAGCCACAACTAATCCATATGCAGAGTTAGGGAGCCCAGTCTCAAAGGCTACATTTACAACAAATTTCGCACACCTGAGGCTCAGGGACCATCATGGAAGACAGAAAGAGAGGGTAAAAAGATTTTTAAGAGTCAAAGGGTCAGGGAGTTTGCTGTGAGGTTGTCTTCTAATAAACATCAGAATCTACATCTATTAAAGTTGCATCAACGTGACCAATCAAATGAGGGCAGCAGAAGGAGACACACTACCTAACAGGTTAAATTGTATGAAAAAAGCCCACAGGTCTCAATTGTACACAATAAACTACAGGCAGCTGAGTAAAATTGGGAGTGGGTAAGGTGACCATCCTCGAAGAAAAGCACACTAATTGTTTGTCCAGTGCCAAATGGTCAACCCTGAAAACGTACATGCAAGTAACATTATATGGACTCAACTGGTTACATTTAAGAATGCATATGTATGTGTACACACATATATGCATGCAATAACAATTAATGAAAAAGAGGCTATAAATTTGAAGGAGAATTGAAAGGGAGAGGTATATTGGAGAGTTCGAAGGTATGTATGTATGCATCTTTCTATCTATCTATCCATCCATCTATCATTATCTATCTCTGTCTATCTTGTTATCTATCTATTTTAATTCACCTGGATTACATTTAACCTCACACTTTATTCTTTTACTCCAATTACTTCAAACAACTTGACTCCTTTTTGGTACCTGAATATTATTTCTCCTCTCTCTCTCCTCTCTTATCTTTATATGTTCTTCATCTCAAGAATGTGCCCAATTCATTTCACACCTAGTTACCCTTCAACTATCATGGAAGTGTAACCATATCTCAGAACTTTCCCCTGCTCCCTTAAGGCTGTATGAGGTCCTTTATGGTGAAACACATGGCTTGTTCTATGCAGAAAGCTTTTGGGAGATGAAAAAAAGATAGATGCTTTTCTCAGGCACAACTTCTAACACTTATTTGTAATCAGTTTGTTAAGTGTCAGGGACATGATACACATTGCTATTGCTCTTTTTTTCCTAGTTTGGTCTGGCCCAGTAAGCATTCTCCACATGTTTTTCCTGGAAACAGAGCCTGCCCACCTCTGCAGAATCATCTCACCATGTGCTCTTGCTTCCTGAAAGTCTAACTGCTCCAAGGGTGAGAACATCACAAAATGGGGCATATCAGGGTCCATCTGTAAGATTAGAAACAATGGCATCCTCATTTTGCAGAACTGATTAAACTAGGCGGATGTGATATTTATGGAGCTAGGTCAGTTGCCTTCTAGTACAGAAGAAGAGTCTGTGAAGCATGAATAGGGAACAATGACTTGCTAAGGTAGATTTTGGTTATCCCCAAGAAATCCAAGTTTCAAAATATTCTTCTACTATATAAAACAGAAGTCTTTCTAGCTATTTGACCCATAAATAATTTCAAATAAAATCATTTAAAACCACCAATGATTCACTAAGTCCATATTATCCATGAAAAACTTTGGTTCATAGATTTTTTTTTTGTACACAGCATACAATATAAATGTCAGCTACATCTTTTGTAAATTATTTCTGTATTACTCATACTAATGCAATTAGGGAGAGCTTTTTTTCAACTTAAGATCAGGCAAAGACTTCTCTTGATTTCAAACACTTTAAATTCTACTATATAGATTTGCTAGTCCTTGGCAATTATTAAGACTTACCATTAGAACTGATTCAGAAACAGCAAGGGTGAAAACTTTTTCCCAGTAGAAACGTCAGCACTTTAGATTTGGTGTGGGTTGGCTTGCTGGGAGTAAGGGTGGAATTCTTTGTTTTGACTTCTGGAGAGCTGTCTTCATTCAACAATTTGTGCACAGTAGAGAAGAAAGGAGTTCCATTGTTGTGTGAGTCTTTCCTGTTTAGTGAAGGTCATCCTCAAAGATCTCACCAACTGGACACAAGGTTTTGTGTCTGGATTTGCAGGCCACCAAGTCAGTTTTCTGTAATGAAGATCAAAATGATGCTCTACTGACTTGAGTCTCTTGAGCTCCACTCTGATAGCATTTAAGAAGATAACTGGCAGAATGCCATAGGATGTCTTGATGGATGTGCCTAGAGATGTGTTTAGTGCCTGGGTTCCTTCCCACATGGCACCTCCTGCTGCAATTTATTGACACCAGATGTCCTTTGTATCAGTAAGACTTGTAGCAATGTCTATTTAAAGTTAAATTGAATAATTGAAGCCAGAGCATCATACTTTGAATGAAGTAAATCAAAGCACATCACAGTCATAAAACTGCAGACGAGGGAAAGCATGAATGAAAGAAATCCATTATAAAAAGAAAGCCAGACTATTAGAGACCAAAAGCACTGATTAAAATTTATCATCTCACACAACACTGATAGGAATCAATTGGTAACTGGTCAGAGTTCCGAGACGAGAATTAGCAAGCATGCCTCACTATATAAATTAGGCAGGAGTCTTTTGTCAGAATGACCTTCTCCATGAGAACTCATGCACGACAATTCTTCTCTTGAATGGCTGTGGGGATCAGATGTAAAACCTCTGGCTAATGATAAGAGACATGGGCTTGAAATCTAACCATTTGACCAACATAATGCTTTCAGAGTTTTTAACAAATCAAGGCTTAACTAATGATTGATGGTAGAGAATGGAGACGTGTTTTAAAGTCTGATTTAAAAGAAAACGAAGTCAGGAAGGACTGTGTGATTAGAGAGGCTCAAAGCAGACCATGAGCCATAAGCATTAATAAATGTGGATTTTAATAGGTAAAGATCTGGCAGCCTGCAGACAGAAAGAACTTGTACTGATTGAAACTAAATGAAGAGGACTTTTAGTTTTACTCCTAAATCAAACATCATAAATATGCCAAATAATAATACTAATTTAAAAGCACAGACAAAGCTACTAAGACTGAAACTAATGTGAAAACATGGCAAGATACTATTTTAAAGAAGTTGGCTGGTGTATTCTATTTTATGCAAAAATTTATAATTAATTATCAAGTATAAAAATTCTTCCTAAACAATTTCCCTAGAAAGTTTCAGGGCTGGAGAAAACGTTATTGTATAAGTATTGATAAGTAATTGGAAATTTGGTTTTGGCACAGTAAGATATGACAAATAACGAATCCCATTATATAGAATAATTTAAATATTTACTAAGTATCTTAATACCTTTCAGTTAACTGTGAGACACAACAATATGATGTATAGGGAGAGGGAAATGCTTCTTTCAGAAAGGGGAGTTTGAGTCTGTTGTATCAGAAGGAATACTTCCAGAAATATCTATTTTGGATAGTTACAGATAGTAAGCAATGCACTTGGTTTTGTTTAGATGTAGAGAGAATACATAAGAATCATACAAACTAAAACAGAGGGAGCTTACTTTGCAAACTAAGGAGTAAGTGCTTTCTACAGCCTATGGCAGCTGGAGGAAAGAATTTAGGAGAAGCCAGGAGGAAAGGAAAGAATAACAGTGGTATAATGTAAGCAAGAGGGTAGCATTATGTGCAAATGAAGCTTTAGCTTTATAGACAGTCCTTGTCATAATTTGGAAAGTAAGTCTTTCAAAAGTTTAAAATTATGATGTCTAATATGCAAAGGTACAATGCAGAATTTCTTTTATTTACAACAAACACCCAGTTAAAAAAATCACACTCTTGATATTAACAGTCTTTGACAAAAAGAGACTCATATTTTGGTAATTATGAGAGAGATATTTTTTCACATACACATAAATAAATGTGAAAATATGTATTATTCAAATACATACATGTGATTCATGAAAAAAATGAGGCAACACATTTGTCAACTTCTCTAATACTGAACTTGCGCATTGGCTAATGAATACAAAGAAAATGCTTTCTTTTTTTAACTTTTCAGATTAATGTGCCAATAATCTGTGAAATGACTTAGTGATATATCCCCAAATCTGTCATAAAAATAGTAGTTATTTATAAAAATTTGCTCGTATTATTTCCTTTTTATCCTTACAATGTTTCTAAAATTTTAAGAGCAATTTCTTCTTATCTCTACATTGATTATATCTTTTTTATTTTTTATTTTTATTGACTTGTCTATAGAAGTTTTCTATTTTCAAAATTAATAGCACTCAGTTCACATTGGTTTCTTGGATTATGAGGTATCTAACAAGATTAACTCAGTAATGACAGCTTTTCTGGGATGTCACTGTACCAACATAAACTGAGGTTACCATTGCCATCTTTCCACCATATGCATGAAGTATGTGTTGACCAAAAAAATAATAAAAATTAGTAAACAAAAGCAGACAGCCCTCAGGAGTTATGAAAATCTGGATCTTGCTCTATTTTTTTTAGGTGCAAAAGCAAGATGAGAGTTTATTATCTTCCTTTAGACTTTGCTACATAAACCAACAAATTCTATTTTTAGACTAAGGCTTTTGGAAATGTGTGTGCATACATGCATGCTTGCGTGTGTGTGTGTGTGTGTGTGTGTGTGTGTGTGTGTGTGTGTGTATGTGTGCTATCAAGAATCCTAACTGGTGCAATAGCAGCTTTACAGGTGGAACAAGACCAAAAATAATAACAAAAGCTATCACAATATGAGGCAGTAAATATTATAACTTTTAATATTTTAATAAATGATGGAGTAAGTTGAAAAATTCTACCTGACTGACCATCAGCATCTAGTCATAGTTTTTAGACATAAATACTTGATAAACTTATTTTAAGATTGTATATATACTCAGAAATAAGAAGCACATAAAAATTTCAGTTTTCCAAAAGTAGAAAGTGTAGCCACTGGCACTTTTTTGTTGTTGTTGTTCTTATATGATTGGGCCTGAAGTTTAATGACCACTCAAAAAACTAACATAGATGGAATCATCCTAAACCCTTTTATACATCAGATTGTTCAGAAACCTATCAGGTTTCTGCTACTATTGTTCTTCATTTTAAAGAAATTGTGTAAAGAAGAATGAATTAACTTATCTAAGGTTACACATCTGTAACATGAAAGGAAGAAGGAAAAGTATGCACTAGGAATGATCTAGAAGTTCTTTACCTTCCCAGTCTAAAGGGGAAACAAGAACAGTTGGTCACATGATATGAGAAAATGTAATTTGGAAGTGAATTTAATCCACATTTAAATCATCCAGACCATGGCTTTCTAATAGAAGGTAATTGTTTAGCAGAGGAAGAAGGAATAGATTTATGGGTAAAGACATTTAGAAATGTCTGATATGAGCTGCTGGGATCAAAATTAAAGAAGGAAAATCAGAACTTCCTTTATCAAAGTAGTGAAGCTAAATGCCAAACAGGTTAAGTATTAAAAATGTCCATATTCCAGAAGTTTGTTTCTTAGAAGACAGCTTGAATGGGGAATAAAAGTTATTTACGCAGAAGAAATAGATGCTGTTGCAATCAAAAAAAAATAAGAAAGTAGGAAGAAGAGAGGGAGGCTGGAAGCAAGAAGGAAGGTTGGGAAACAGATTAAGTTCTCATAGAGAAAAATACAGAGAACTAAGAATACCTTTAGTTGATGGAAGAAACTGGGTCGATGGTGGCTACTATTTCTCATGTAGTACCCAAAGTTTTTTCCTTTAATTATATATATATATATATATATATATATATATATATATATATATATTCAAAACTTAGGATAATTTTGAAGCTTTAGATGATTTATCTTCTATTCAAAGGGCATCATTTCTATTCTGTTTTCTTTTTTTGAGAAAGGAGATGATGCTTGTTATGCTCCATGGCTTTACTCATTCAGTTCCAGGGGAGATAGAGAAATTATCTTACTAGACTATTTATACAGAAGTAGATACTTTATTTCTATTTTTATTAGATCAACTTTCACAAGGTCTCAGGCATTCTACCACATCAGAAATGCTCCCCAAATACATCCCCTCTATGTCTATATGGAGAAGTATGAATAGAGAAAAACACATACCCATGGGCAAAACTCATTAATGTTACAATTAATTACCTAAAATAATAGTGACATTTTGAGCTTTCCATTTTCTCAATATTTCTAAACTTGTAGGAACAAAGGATAACATGTGCCATATCCTACCTATTATCACTCTCTAGTAAAGTACTGTGCAATGGTTTCAACATTCTGACATGCATGTTGTTTAATTTGGTAGCCACTGGATATATGTGACTTTTCAGTGTGTTGAATGTGCTCAGTACAACTGAAAACTGTATTTTAAGTGTTCTGGAAGCTCAACTCATCAGCATGGTACCTATTAGTGAATTTAAAACCCAACAGAGTTTATTTATCTGCTCTTTCCAAACTCATCAGAGTAATAAATTTAAAAGTTATTGGTATGTTTAATTAAAATTAAAATATTTTATTATTATTTTAACTTAAATGAGTGTATCATAAGGGAGGGTTCTTTAAAAAAAATCTGTGATCACACAGGACTAAGTATCTAGAGAATTCCAGAAAGATTTTCTAAACATATGTTACTTAAAAAAAACAAACAAATAAACAAAAACCCCCCCAAAAATTAAAAGTAAATAGTAGGCCCTTGGTGTGAAACTTAATGAGAATGGTAGTCTACCTGCTTTTTGTGGCTGTGACCTGGGTTTTCAGCATTTTGTTTTTAAGATACTAAACAAACACAAAATGCCATAAATAGAGATGAGATGCCACTGGAATAAAATCTAGATATTTCTGTTGGCTCTATAGAGAGTACACTTGTTATTTAATACTGTTTGTTGCTGATGCAACAGTAACTGTTTGAACATGTAAAGGAACTTTTTGGGGCAGGAAGCTGAGGTCATGCTTCCATCTAGAAAGTCAACTAGATGTTGAGACTGTGATGTCCCATTTCTTTCTGTACAACCTTTTTTCTTCTTGTCTCACTTGCTCTTTCTTCCAGCTCTTCTTTCATAGGCTGTCTTTCATTCCTTGGTCATGATCTTACCACACTGTTTACATTTTAACATTCATGACAAGGGCTCCAAAATAAACATGTAGAATGTCTTTGCTCCAATTACAAATTCATTCAAAGCTCAATTTTAGCCAAATACCTCAAAAGGACAAGGCAGACATACTACTGCCGTACTACTTTCCCACATTAGTTTTGATAATGTGGTTTAGAAGGTATGGATCAAAGTGTAGGTTCACTTATGCTATTTCCTTTCTATGTCTCATAAAACTGGAATTCAGAGGAGCTGAGGAATGCACAACATAACAATAATTGCAGGAGAAAATGTTTTGCACAAAAATAGTCTGTTCACTTGTCAGGTTCACTGTCACATAGAGTGCCAAGACTTTCTAATAGGTTGGAAGTGGGTATATTCTAAGACATATCATGACTTTTGGTGAAGTCTCCACTAAAGACTAAACTCATAAAGAACTCTCCAGGCAACAATTTGAGCTATAAGTTTATGTTATGTTTGCACAGACACGGATGTATATATTTGTGACTACATGTGTATGTGTTATACTTTCATGAGACTGGTCATGACTTGAGCATAAAAAGACTTAGACCCTTGTTTATATTCTTTGTGTACATTTATACTTTAAGTAGCTAATCTTAAAAAACTAAGATCACATTGTTACTGAAGTTTAGAGATTACTCAAGGTGTATTTCAGGTCAAGAGCATTGGCAATAATTCAATCCCTCTGGACTTGTTTGTCTTTGAAACAGTGGGATCAATTGGTCAAACACAATGTGATTTTTATTAAATACATGTGGAAGGTATAAAGGGCAATGCCTAAAAATTCAGTCTGTAAGTATGCAGACTAGCAACAGAATCTGATTCTATGAATAGCCCATGGAGGGTTATTTACACAAGTACCAAATACAGCTGGAGAGTGCAATAGAAGGAAAATAGAAAAGTAGCCATGTGGGCCAAGGCTAGAGTGCAGCTGTACTGTTTTGGAAAGTCCAATAACTGAAAATCAATTTCTATTTTATTGCTGAAGAGTTTTGTGCATTTTTATAATGGCAGTCTTTTTTCACCCTCTATTCTCCTGTCTCACATTCTCTCTCTTCTCTGTCTCCTCCTACTTTCATTGACAGGGGAAAGGCTCCTTGTCTTAGCTTGAAGAACATTCTTGCTCTACAGTGAAAGCAGCTGGAAGGAGAGAAGTAGAGATATGGATAGTCCACGTAGGATGTTTTCCTAGAGATACACATGAAGAATGACATGTTGACCAGAGTGGTGGTAACAGTGAGGAAAATGAGATTATAGAGACAAGTGCAAGTCCTGATGACAGGTTATAGAAGAATAAGGAGCAGATCGAGTGGATGACTAGGATTGTAATTTTCAGAACACAGAGACCACTGAAGGATTAACACAATTGAACTCTCCAGAATCATGAACTTAGATTTAATTAGTTACATTTAGTCTGAGGCAGCTTTCTATAAAGTTCAGAGAAAGAGGTACAAGTCTTTGAATATCTAACTTATAAATGGTACTTAAAAATCTATGAGTGGTATGAAACAACCCAGAACAAAAGCAGAAAAGAGAGGGCCTTGAGTAAGGATGAAGAACTCCGACATAGTAATCCAAGAAGTGGATGATTGTGCAAAGGGAAGAGAAATTAGAAGCCAGAAGAGAATGGTGTTATCAAGACAAGAGAATGGCTGTAACAGCAAGTAGCTGAAAGACCCCATGCTGTCCAGAATATTGAGAGTGGAGGCAAAAAGATGAGTATTGGGACACAGAAACATTGGAGCTCATTATTGACTTAAATATGAGCAATCTGGGATAAGATATAGAAGCAGAAGTGATCTTTTAGGAGGTATAGGTAGGAGAGGCTGGTGAGATGGATTAGCAGTTCAAAGCCCTTGCCTCTGTTGCAGATCTGGTTCTTTTCCCAGCACCCACATGGTGGCATGCAGCTCTAAGTCCAGTTCCAGGATGACTGATGCTCTCCTCTGCTCTCTGCGGGGCACTGAGCACACATGTGGTATGCACGCATCACTTGGAAAACACTCATATGCATAAAATAAAATAAAACTTAACAAAAAAGTGTCTATTACATAAAAGAATGGGGTAAGGCTATAGAGGGAGAGACTTGTTATTTTGTTAGGATTTTATTTTTCTGTTGAGTAAAACCAACAGAAAGATCCAAATGAGGGAAGACAGGGTGAGCCAAGAAAGAAGAGCTCACATATAATACAAGAGTAATGTTTCCTAGAAATAACTTTTAAAATGGCCCCTTTACTTCACAGGTACAAGAGAGTATCCCTAGAATCCACTCTTTGGCCTGGCTTATAGTGAAAGAAAGGCCCTAATCTCTATGGTTCTTTCCTCAGGAGCTGTGTTAGGAAGAAGACAACCTTCATTCAATCAGCTGTCCAGAAGAGGAAATGCTCCCAGGAGCTCTGGGGAAACGGCAGGGTGAGGAATGATTTAGGATGCTCTAGGGTGTTTCCAACACAAGACTCTTTTCTCTTGAAGTTCCTCAAAAAGCTGAGGTACACATTGAGGAGAGGGAAAAAGAATGAAAACAGAACCCCAAGAGAGGGCAGCGCTGACATTTTTAAGTCCAAGAGAGTGGAATTAGCTGGTCCTGGTGTGAGCTTCCTTGAGGTAGGTGGTCATGAATGTGTGAATGTTTTCATATCTCCTTCTGTAACTTTGTTTCCACATGGATGCTTGTAAGCAGATATGGAAACAGGAGATGGATGGGGTCTCTTCATCAAACCTTGACTTTTACAGGCTTTTTTTATTACATTTATATTAGGTTCCTTCTTTATATTATCTATCTCTGGTTGTTTTTAATTCTTTGCTGGATATGCAAAAAATTTAAATATGCTAAAAACAAGGAAACAAAACCTAAGTGCCAATGTTTCTCCTAATGAAAACCAATGCAATTTATATTGATTACTCATTGGTGTAATCAAATGTCTGACAAAAACAAAAATTCTTACCTTGAGCAAGTGTGTGCTTGAACTCCCAGTTTGGGGTATATGCCCATTATGCTGGGGAGGCCTGGTGGTGGTAGTCTACACTCAGAAAGCAGAGGGATGGATGTCAACACCATGTTTGCTTTCTCATTTTTAGTCAACCTTTCCAAGATGTGGATGATATCTCTCACTTTCAGGGTAGTCTTCTCTTTTCAGTAAAACCTCTGCAGATTTTCTCTTAGACATACCCTGAGATTTATCTCCCAGGTGATTCTAAATCAGGACTGACCATCACAGTGCACATGAAAATATCAGTAAAGAGAAAAATGTAAATTTTGTGTGTTTAAAATCTACTGACTTACTTTGTAATAAAAAATAAGCGTTGACATATCTTCAACAGAGAAAGAATAAAAACATCTGAACTAACCAAAATGTCACAGAAATTGACCCTTTGATGCACCCATATAAATGCAATAATATTACAGAGTACTGCCAAAGTCAAGGTACACCAAGATAAAGTGTTTTGGTTGCATAAGGTTCTTGTCATTAAAGCAAAATATTTAAAACTTAGAATACTACAAAATATACTTTACATTAAGAGTGTATTTTACTTTAAATGATAAAAATTTAGATATAACTGAATCTCTTTTGTAGATACTAATATATTCTTTGATTATCTTTGGATTTGGATTATTGTTCAATAATTTTTCTAGTGATTTGGAACCCAGTCATCATATAAGAATAAAAATGAGAAATTGTTTAAATTAATGTGGAATTAATTACTCATGGGTTTTACTTTCTAAACCTTTAAAATAGAAGAACTGAATGGGGTACATTTATAGTCTTCCTTAAGGCTAAGATTCCTATTCATTCAACTTTTGTTTAGTGTGTGGACAACACACACACACACACACACACACACACACACACACACACACACACACACTTTAACCATGCCAGACTCTGCACATGTATAGTATACTTCTTAAAAGACAGAAAGATAAGTCCCCATTACATTTATCTGTGCATATTAAAATCATTGCCTCCTGTCAGTAAGAAGATGAACGTTGCTTTTCCTTCCGCTGACTCTGGTCAAATGCTAAACTAAGCCCAAAAGAAAATAATTTATTCCATAGGAGGAACAACTTGCTTTCAAATGTGCATTTTAATTGCCTTTACATTTTGTTTAATTAGGGTGAGGAGTGCACACTGGAAAGCTTTGTGTGGTACTGATTACTATTTGGAATGCAGCTTCCCGATTGAAGTCGTAATAACTACAAGTCAACACAACTTGTATCAATAGCTGCAGCCTGGCAGGAGCCAGCACGTCGATGTTATGTCTCTTGTCACTAGCATGTGCCATTGTGAGCCAGGCTGCGGCACAAGGCCTGTCTGCTTCCTCACAATAGCTCTTGCTCCCAGGGGGATGCAAAGGCAGACAGCGGCTTTTCTCTTGCCTTCAACAGCCACTCATAGGGTCTGTTACTTATTATCTCTGGAAGAAAGGACACAGGTTTCCACCAGCAACTTGAGCTTGTATCGGTTCTGAGATCAGAGAAGATGAGTTAGGGTCTTAAGCCCCTTCTGGAGGCAAAGTTTATTGTTAGGGTCGCTGATAAGAACTAAGCTGCAGTGATTTTATTGCATCCATTTTTTACTAATGTTGTTGTAAGAGTTGATTACGTCTCCTGCAAAGAGAAATGAAACCAAGTGTAGAAGCAGAAAGAGGGGGAGGGAGGAGAGAGAGAGAGAGAGAGAGAGAGAGAGAGAGAGAGAGAGAGAGAGAGAGAGAGAGAGAGAGAGAGAATTTATGGACCCTAAAGTTACAATTTGAGAAAAGTATCCTTTCATGTCCAACAACAGCTGACTGAATTGCTATTTATCTTGAGATTTTTTTTTTGCCTCATGCAGCTGATATCACAAAATTGATCAGGTTTTTGGAATATTTAACTAATTATCTCTTTTAATCAAAAGAATCCACATGATCTAAAATGGAATCTTTTAGTCTTTACACAAGAACTGTAGTCTTGCCCTGACAGTGATAGTGGTGAGTGTGAGGCTTTGAGAATATGGTTCAGGATCTCTGTACCCATCTTCTTGACCGTAATGTAGGGCATGGCATATGATCATCTCTGGAGTTTCTGAGAAGAAGGAGATACACAACTCTCAGGTACAGAGAGCCGTTTTCCTCATGTGGTCAGACATAGCTGTAAATTTCAACCATTTTAAATTAATACAGATTTACTCAGAGGCAAGCTAGAAGCCCCTCAGTTTACTTACACTTTCCAACCAAATATCTGTGCATCTATAGACCAAGACTCTATTTCAGCAGGGCCACCTAGGAGCAAGAATAAAAACCAGCTGTAGCATACATAATACTCTCAAGGACGGGCCTTGGTAAGAGTTCTGAATGTGTCTGTTCGTGATGAAAACCAAAGGGAAAAATGCAATGTTATATTTCCCTTTCATTGGATGGAAACTAATAATACATAGGATAAAATAAAGGCACCAACCCAAAGGCTTTCTTCTTTTTTAACTAGAGCATCTGTGTGGACACCGTGGAGCCACCAAGACTGAATTCTGAAAATCCATTAGGAGAATGCTCATTTCATCCCAAGTGATAGAACACCAAGTAGAAATGTGACTGGGGACAGAGATGTTGAGTCACTGATGGCCCTTGGGCAGAATCCCACTGCAGATTTTACATCCAAAGGATCAGTCCAGAATCAGTCCTGGTTTCAGGCGCTACTAATGGTGTGTTTATTGTCTGGAATCAACTAGAGCTTGTAATTTTTTTCTCTTAATTGTTTAAAACCCAAATAAACATTTGTTTTATTTTTATAAAGCAAAATTCTGATTTACTGTGGAGCCAAGAGGGCTGATAAGTTTGCTGACGCTGTACCTGGAGATATCAAGATTTTAGCAATACTGTTTCCTCATTGAATTATCGAGTTTCCTGCAGACAATCTTGTCACCTTGTAGAAACTCAACACTGCTATGTTTAGTCTTCACATATCCACTTAAAGCCTGGCCCTGACTTTTTCCTCCCTGGAACAACAACAACAAAAAAATGTCCCTCTTCTTTCTATGATGTCTCAAACATGGCTCTTCGGAACAGTAATGAACATTCGGTAACACACACTCACATTCCTTTCCTGTAATTAGAAAGCACTTTGGCTCACATGGCCACAGACTAGTCATTCTTCCGTATATTGCTTAATTGTGCTTTCAGTTTTGCTTAGACACAGGACTAAATCATTCCTTCCTTCAAATTTGGAGACAGCTGAAATTCAGATATAAGAGCTGGTAGGGAGTAAAAATGCTATATATATATATATATATATATATATATATATATATATTTGCTGGAGGCAAGGTTGAGCTGACAAGAAAGTAGCTTAAACCTGACAAAGCTAAATATTTGAAATTTTGTCCTCTAAGTCTAAATTGCTAGTGATGGGTAGAAATGTAAAATGTGTCAGTTTTTGTGGGGAGAAATAAAGTTTGTGTAGAAGGCTTTCCTGTGTACATGATCACACACACACACACACACACACACACACACACACACACACACATGATATATCCCTTCCCTAATTACCTAAACAGAATTACCTAATTAAAACAATAATTGTATTCTTTTCTCAATTAGACTGTTTTTTTTTTAAAAAAAAAAAAAACTGTTTTAAACCTTCATAGCAGGTGTTTAAAAAAACCACCCTACACAAATATAAGGAATATTTAGAAATTATTGATGACATTCATATGAGTAAGTGAGAATCACATTCACTAGCCACAGGGCTGTTCCCAGGTTCACATCTCTAAGTAGAGATGGGGGGTGGGGGTGGGGGGACACAGAGCAGGAAACATAAGCAGGACTAGTGTTCCAAAGCTGTTTCAGGTTTGTGTTAGGGCTTTCTGGAAGCAGGCCAAATGTTCAAGCATCTTTAAAAAACCACTAGATTTCCTTGTAGACAAAAAATAATTAAGAAAGCCTTTGAGGAATGGTAGAAATTGGCAATCACCCATCATTACAACATAATCCCCAGGATGCTCTGGGAAGCCGCTACAGTGGTACATCAAAACCCAGAAAGAATTTTTTTTTTAAATGCCCCTCTGTATTATAAGCCCATAGCACATAGAGATTTGGACTTTCAGGCTGTTGCACAGCTTGTTATTTGTCTTTTCCAACAACTACCTATTAAAATAGAGGGGGTAGGCACACACTAAACATGGTCCTGATGTCTGTTCTCTAATAATGGATCCTACCTACCATTTAGCTGAATATGCAGCAGACTAAAATAATGGCCATATTTAGTTCCTTGATCTATGTATAGCCATGTGTCTACATTCTTACTAATGTAGTGTGACAGCTTCAGGGAGGTGTCATTAAAAGATGTGATATAGCTCCTTTCCTTCCTGTTTAACTTTTTGTTTGCTGGAAAACAAATGGAATGGCTGGTGGTGTTCTAGTATCTCACCCACAATGTGGCCTGTGTTCAAAACTCACATAAGAAAATGTCATGTGATAATGCAACAGTGGTTATAGAAATCCCATAAAAATACTAAACTGGAAGCCATAGTTTATATGCAAAAAACATGTAGAATAAAAAGAGAGAAGAAAAAATAAATAAAATAAAAATAAAAAATAAGAATACTTTCCTATAAAAAGACACTAGCACATTGGGGTGGAGGTTTTATGTAGGCACCAGTTTGACTGCTCCATAATCCATGGTTGTGTGGGTGCTGTCTTCAGCCATTGGGTCTTATGGTCAGTTTGTGAAGAGCAATCTATAGTCTTGTCAGCAGTCTAGGTGGTTTGGGGTTTCTGTGAGGCTCCTTTGGATAGCAATTTGATTAGATATAAACCAGTCCCAGCAATGGAAGTTTTATTCAGTGACATGAGATGGCCAGTTGGGGCTCTGTCTCACCCATTATTTGGAGATTTTATTTAGATGGTTAAGGTATTTTTTCTTAATCAAAGGTATGTGTACTTGTGTTGTTACAAAGCCATAGCATAAATCAGAAATACATATTTATATCAAGACTTGCATATGAGTGTCTGTGGCCTTATATTATTATCTTAAAATTAAGCTCAAATAGTTATCCACAGGTGAATTAATACCCTAAATGTGGTAATGTAGTGAAAACAACATCCAATAACAAAAAGAATGAGCTCTACCTGTTGTCTAGTGGGTATCTCTAAGTCATTGTGCTATAGGGGGAGAGTGACAGGAAGTAGCACATGTTGTCTCATTCCATTGGTATAAAACTCTATGAGAGCAAGCAAGTTTATACTGGCAGAAAGCATATTAGTGCTTGCTTGAGGGGATGGAATAAAGAACACAGAAGGAATAGATTATGAAATAGTCTAGGATTTGTTTTGTAAAGGATGGATGTTCAACCTGTTGATTGTAGGTGTGTCTCTGTTGAAGCATATGTATCTCCAAAACTTAAGGTAATATATTGTCCATATGTACAGTTAACTGTACTACACATCATTAATGCTTAGATTGTACTACACATCATTAATGCTTAGATATTTATATTAAAGTAATAAAACATTGTAATCCAACCATTAAAACTGAATCATTCCAAGAAAAAAGACCTGGGCCCTCAATTCATATTTATGGTGGGTTAAGTCTCCCAATCTGGTGACTTTGGGCTTCTCTGGTTAGTAAGGCTGAGTAAGCCTGAAGTTCTGCCAAGGTGGTTATGTAACTGATACACACACCCAGCACAGATTGCAGTTTTCTTGTGATTTTTATTTCAATCCTTGACTAGTTTTTTCCTTCTTGTCTTCTTCCTGTCTCTATTTCTAAGAGTTTCAGTTACTCTTAATCAAGGAAATAAAGATTAAATTGTATTTCTTCTGCTTCTCTATTGTCATGTTCTGGACATAAGGAGTGTGAAGCTTCCCCAGTCAATATTTGTTTTTGTTTTTTTTGTTTTTTTTTTTTGTCTTTAACACTTCTCTACTTCCATAATAACAAAAGAAAAAATGTGCTTTATGTTTTCTATGTCTTGCTTATTCGAGTTTTATGCAAGTTGTAAAAATGACAGAATTTAATTATTTTTATGGATTAATACTATTTAATTGTGCATATATACCTTATATTTGCTTCAATATGTTTTTTGTCTTGGTTATTGTGGCTACTGCCATTATACATAGGGCTTGTAGATATCTCTTTGATATGTTAATTTGTTTTCTCTGAATATATTCCAGTAGTGGACTAGCTGGACATGTTAGTTCTTATTTTAGCTTTTTGAGGAATGTCCACACCATTTTTCATAACAGCTTTACTAATTTACAGTCTCAACAGCAAGAATTTCCTTTTCTCTACATCATCAATGTTTCTTCTTGTTATCTATCCTCAGAAAGACTCTTTTTTTATTTAGAAAAGAACATTTATTATATTTAACACCACCATAAATCTCACGTATAATATATAATTGACATAATGATACTGACAAGGAATTTTTTTGAAGATCCAACAAACTGCATTCAGTTTTTTGATCCTGATTTAGGTCCCATCTATGGCTACCCTATAAAATCCAGAGTTATCGGGAACCTCCCTAAGCATTTTAAGAACCACACCTTGACAATGTACTGATCTTCTGTCCTCCAGGGTGTAGAGCAGTCTTCCCTTTCTTTTCATTTGACTTTGAAAGTAATCGCTGCCACTCATACTGTAACTAGCAAGTAGCATCATCAAAAATTCTGTTAGGTCAGTTTAGCCTCCTGATGTAAACTTCTGGTCATTTCCAGTCTACTGAAACTTAGGGCATGTTTGCCTAAAATCTCACTAGACTACCCTATGAGTATGTTATTTTCATTTCTTCATAAATCTGAACAGCTAAAGTTTTTGTTTCAGTGAATGTAAATTTACAATGAAAATCTATAAAGGAAATAACAATAATGTCAAAACATTACTAGAAGACTGATTAGAATATTCACAATCACACATATGCACATACTCACACATGCATGGGACCATTTAAAAGGCAAGAAGTAATATAAAATAGCTCAAATAAGACCCTTCGGGGCTAAGAAGTGGTGGTGCACATCTTTAGCCCTAGCACTCAAGAGGCAGAGACAGGCAAATCTCTGTGCAGTTGAAACTGGTCTGTTCTACAGTGTGAGTTCCAGGACAGGCTCCAAAGCTTTGGGGAAACAGTACAAGACAGTCCATTTATGTAGTTCCTAAAGCCTGACATGCAAGTCACATTCTTCTTCTAAACATGTACCAAGCAAAAATATTTATAAAATCTCTTATCTAAATAAAACATTACCACTAAGTTTATAAGTAGGTTGATCTATCTGGGAAGTTATATAATTAATATATCAATTATCCACTCTAAAAATTAAATGCAAAAAAGTCAAGAAGTGTGAGAAAATTTTAAGTGTAGTACAAGTTCTAGTCTGCTTTTAGCATAGGACAATGATTCCTGTGGTCATTATGTATGGCTAGTTTTGCAGGCAGATTTTTAAGTCTTATTTACATTTCAATCTGGTAAGGTGAAGAACTGAGATCCATTAAAAAAACTAATCACATCATTGATCACTTTTTAGTTGGAATCAGGACAGCTGAATACACAAAGTTTCTCTACTACATCTCAGTCTTTTTTCAAAAAGTTATTGCAAATGACCACTCACAAAAAAGAGTGATTTTTTTCAATGGTGTCTCGTTGGTTATACAAACCACACTTAGGGGCAGGCCTTATGTCCAGCGAAAGGTGATCAGCACAAAACAAGTTCAATAGTATTTTTGGAGTTTCTTTCTTTCTTCCTTTGTCACTTGGTGCTTTGTTTGCCCCTCCTTTTACTGGGTCTTTTGCTCACATATTACATTAATTAAACATATTATGGTTTCTGATCTTGTGTGTGTGTGTTTCTGTTTATTGTCTTTTAATTTTTGTTTGTTTTATTTTATTCTGGTTTTTTTTTTTAAATTTTTACCTGATGTTTCTCCCTACTAAGGAAGGAGAGAAAAAAGGTGTGGAGTTGGATGAATGGGAGGTAGGGCCGATATGGAAGGAGATGAAGAAGGGGAAACCATGATCAGACTATATTCTATGATAAAATTATTTTCAGTGAAAAAGTTATTTAATTCATGAATATACACCACATAAACATTCTCAAGTTGTTTGCTGTTCTACATATAGTACTACTAAGATAATTACTTTTTCAATTTTATCACATACCTATAGGTCTCTAAAAAAAATTAGCTTTTTAAAGACACATAAAGGGTAAAATTACTGAAATATATATGAAAATAATATCAGCAATGTTACATGAAGTTCTTGCCCTAGAATCTCTGCCTCAATTTAATTTTTAATTAGTTTTATGTATTTTGTTTTATTTTTAAAAGTCCTGCCTGCAAGTATGTATATGCACTAATTGCCTGTTTGGTGCCCAAAGAGGTTAGAAGAGGTTACTGAATCCCTAGGAAATAGAACTACACACAGTTTTAAACCACTGTGTGGGTGCTAGGAATTAAACCTGGGTTCTTTGCAAGAGCAACAGGTACTCTTAACTTCTGAGCCATCTCTCCAGTTTCTCTGTCTAGATTTAAAAATAGGGACTGGAAGGCCTATATGCATGCTTTATTTTAATGTAATGGGCATACAAATTTGAAGGCTAAATATTTGAAACAGATCCTATTGGCTAAAGTCAATGTAATGATTTTATCACAGGAAATAACAACTACTGTGGTGTGTTAGAATGTAATGAGTTAAAATATTAAACAAATTAAATATATGTGTTTTTTCCGAGTCATCCAGTCAGGGTGTTTTAAATGTCAGACTTCTGAAGAAGAGATTGTTGAGACATACTATGGTCTTATCACGTACAATCCCTTTAGAGCAAAACAACAAAACAAACAGAAAACTCTTGGCCTCATCCCTCCTCTATCCATAAAAGCAATTGGCATCAGGGCAAAAGTAAAGCAAAAGTTACAGATATAGACTAGGAGACTGATTTCAACTTAAGACCTTTATATGGTACTGTAGTAGTTAGTATGTTCTGGCCCAGACTTTCAGGCCTAGCCTCAAGGTTCAGACCCAGAGTCCCACAGAAACACTTGCAATCTCACAGAATCACACAAATGCTTATATTAACTTTACGCTGATTGACTTAGGACCCAGACATATAACTTGCTAACTCTTTACTCTTAAACTAACCCATGATTTTTATCTTGTTCAGCAATAGGCTTGGTACCTTTTCTTAGCAACATTTCAACTTCTTTCCTCTGTGTATGCTGCTATCTAATTATGGTGTCTTTGAGGCATCTCTCTGGCTTCTCTGTGGCATCTCTGCCTGTTCCCAGAGTTTTCTTAGTCTGGTAGCCCAGCCCACACTTCCTATCTGCCTTTGGCCAATCAGCAATTTTATTAAACCAATAGGTGGGATAATTATTTATAATGGAACAGAAAAAAATCTCACTACATTTCCTTTTTTTTTTCAGAATCCCAAATCTAATATTCTTTTTTTCTACATTATCTATAATAACTTATAGCCAACACTGTTAACAAACACAAACATCCATAATCCAATTTTTGGAAATGTGGACATAGTTCTCTAGGCTACTTCTTGCTGAATGGGTACACTGGCAATGGAGATCCAAAGAAAAATTCAGGATTATGGCACGTCTTTAGTGGAGTAGTCTGTAAGGCTGGGTCATCTCAGCCAGTCTCCTTGAAGTTGTTTTGGATGCAGATCTCAGAGGAAACTTTAACAGAGGTGCTCTGAAATGCTGGAACATCTGGGCCATCCATTTCCATTGGAAACTTTTCAGGAGGTTTTTCTCAATCAAACCTTGTTTTCTTTAACCAGGAATAAATCCATAGCCTCTTATTTTCTGTGGAAATAAAAAGAAAACTTCTTCTCTAAAGTAGCATATCTTTTAATTTCAATTTTAATGTTAACTCATTTACAAAATATATAGGTTGCATTAATCCAGGAGCATTTATAATCAAATGTCTTTTAGAATCTTTAACTATTTTATTTATAGTAAGAATCCTTAAAGACAAGACAATAATATACAGTATCCAGATACTTTTTGTATTTTCCATTTTTTGTGTGGCTTATCACTATTACTTTTTACTCTATTTTTTAAAAAGGACTTTTTCTATCTTTTTTCTTTTTATTTTCTCTCTCAAGCCTATGTATATTTTTTAACATACTCTAAACCATGCACTTAAAAAAATCTGTCCTTACTGTAATCTTTTATTTTATTTTATTTTTTTCTGTTTCTGACCACATCTTTGCTTGGCTAGGGTGGCTGACTTCACTTAGTTTCCTCTATTTCTTTCTGTTTCTGACTACACCTTTAATCTGCCAAGGTATGGCTAAGGATTAAAGGCTTCACTAGAGTGGCTGACTCTACCCAGTTCCCTGTATTTCTTTCTGTTTCTGTCCAAACCCTTAATTTTACAAGATGTGGCTAAGGATTAAAGGTTGAGATAAAGCAGCTGGTTGACTCCACCCTGTTCTTAGTCTAGCTTTTTAGCTGAGGTACTGGTAGGACCCACAATTAACACAATCTCACACATGGTACATGTCAATAAGAGTAGATAACTATGAAAAGATTCTAATCTATCTTGTTAAGATAAAACTTATGCTGAAGAAAATCTTAGTTTTTTTACTTATTTTGGATATGTATGCAATTAGAATTTTCAGCACACATTCTTTTCACAATATTTCTAAGTTGTGTAATAATTTAAAGCAATAACATGGTTCTTTATAAATAATATGACATAGTTCTTAGAACAACAATTGTAAAAACAACTACAATGCTAGCATTTACTGGAAAAAAATCACATTTAATTACCATTGCAACCAGCTGTATACACAATAATATTTTATACTCATAATTAGTAAACATGACTATTATTCCTATTTTACAGTTTAAAAGCAATTTATAACAAAGTACCCAGAATTTGAACACAGAAACTGGCTTAACAGCCCATTAACTCAGTTCAGCAAAATGTAATTGATTCCAGAGAAGCACTGGTTTTAGAAGTCCACACTAGTTGAAATTTCATTTTAAATATGAGTGAGTTCTTTGACTTATATTAATGGAACTTTGGTCATTTCTCATTTAGCTAGACACCAGGCTCTGCAATCCACACAGTGTTCTCACCACTTTCCACACAGGGAATTTTAGCTTCAGGAAGTTTAAATCCCCCAATTAAAGCCAACATCTTATGAGGTTAGTACCAATCTTTCAAAGATGACATCTTTTCCCTTTTATCTACCCCCTCCTCAGATGCACAAATACAGAGCAACTATATCACTTCAATAGGTAAATGGTCAGGGATACTAGGTCATTGGAAACGGATAACCTTTAAGTTCATCATAGAGCTATATGATATACACATTGTTTCTTTCTTTTTTTTTTTTTTTAACACATTAGAAATTAAAACCAAGGCTTTTCATTTACTAGACAAGTACTTTATTCAGCCCACTTCTTACTTTTTAATTACGACTCTGGAAAGGATGCTGCTTGTGATGATATATTGTATATTTAATAAAAATAGCCTTAAAATATCAGAGGACAGAGCAACACATAGAGCTAAGATGTAAAGGTTAGGTAGTGGTGATCCATGCTTTTAATCCTTGCAGAGATCCTCTGGATCTCTGAGAGTTCAGGCCAAACAGAGCCAGGCGGTAGTGACATACACCTTTAATCCTAACACTAGGAAAGTTGAACCAGGAAGTAAAATAGCCAGGTGGAGGAAGAGGAAGCCTGCTTTCCTTTCAGCAGAGAACTCAGGTATTCTGTCTGAGAATTCTTGAAGATAGGACCAACCCTTTTTAGCCTGAAGAGTTGGCTTGGTTAGAAGTGGCTGTGGTTTATTTCTCTGTCTTTCTAGTATTTCAGCTTTTCCTAATATATCACTCTGGAATTTTATTGCAATACCAAATAGAATTCATCCAATAGTCGCTCATACCCAATATTAATGTTCTAAGGTCATCACTACCTGACATTATCTAAACTTCAATAATGTTTCATGACAAAAGGAAGTACTGGGGGAGGTAAAACATTACCTGCCTGATCTCATTGATAACTTTCAGACAAAAATCAGAAAAACTTAGGGTACAGGAACAAGATCCCCAAATTCTGATGGACTTAGAAAGTTGAATTACCTTCAGCCATGGAAACTGGCATTAACCAGTTTTTCTTGATGCAGCTAATACTGCTACTTTATTGGAGTTTGGATGTTAAAACCATTTTTTTTTTTTTAATCTTCTGTACACAATAGCACTTTCTGACACTAGGTGGCGATAGAGAGTCACCATTACTTGGGTTTGGTGTGTATGTGGGAATCCTGTGCTAAGAACTAAAACAACCTAAAAAAAAAAGTAACCATTGAATTAGTTTTGTTGCATGAAAAGTAAGCATTAATTAGAGACTCTACTTGGAAGGAGGAAGACAGCAGTATAAAAACTGCTTCATCTTTCTAAGCAAGGCTGCCCAGTGACAGCACTAGCCTTGACTGCCATTTCCAGACAGGTGGTCTGTGTACATGTTTTTCAACCCCTAGCTTCAGCATCACATTAGAGTCACTTGAGGAGCTCCATTCATGTTTAATTCCTTTCAGCACCCAAATTCATGAAAATGTGTGTGTGTGTGCATGTGCGTGTGCGTGTGTATGTGTGTGTGTGTACGTGTGCGTATGTGTGTGTGTGTGTATGTGTGTGTGTATTTCAGATTTTCAGATAGTGCTCATTTACAAGCATGGTGATGCTTGTTATGCTTCAGTTAAATGTTTTGATTAAACTGCAGAGTTTGGAAAGAAATTTTTAGCGGATAGAGAGTCTGGTCTAAACTCAGGACCTACTTACTTGTTGCTGAGGTTATTATGATTATGACCCAGAAGGTCAATATGGTTATTTATTTCAGGAAAATCCTTAAGTAAGATACTCTGATTATGTTAGAGAGTGGCATTTCTATAAAGTATTTATTTATTGAATTATTCATTCACTGTTTAGAAGCAGCTAAAACCAAAAACTGAAATTGAGAAGCTCATTTAGATAAGTTGATGCATGCAGGAATCTAACCCAGGATGGTAAGTAATATATAGACACAGTTGCATCAGCAGGAGCATGATTGAAGACCTCTCTGTTGTTAAGGGGTTTTACAACAGTTGCCCCATCCGTCAAGCCCCTCTTCTATGGTTAAAGTTTAGAAACACTGACTTACTAAAACTTTTGATTTTCTGTTTTTATTCTGAACATAAAATTCACCTGTGGCAGGATAAGGGTTAAAAAAAAAAGTTATTTTTCAAGGTGGGGGGATGGTGGTGGTGGAGAAAGCATCACCACTGAGGGTGACATGAGATTGGATGGCATGCACGATGTGATAAAGAGCAATTTGGGGCCTCAGCAAATAATCAGCAGAGAGGGGAATCTCAGGCCATGAGGAAGAGAGACAAAAGAATGTAAGAGAAGTCACCTCCCCATGCCTGAATTGTCTTGCCAAATGGAAGCTGAGCTCTGAACACACACTCCAGGATTAGAGTGGAATTAAATATGCATCTAAGAGGCTTTTAAGATGTATTGAAAGGAAAGATTAGCCAGAACAAGGCAAGATGGAAGGGTACATGCTGCCTGTTGTTTCTGGGGGTTGCCCCATCTTAGCGGGGTGCTTAGAGTCTAGGCTAGGTTACAAGTAAGACTCCCAAGGCTATTAGGAGCACTGGCTCTGGAATCAGACTGCTTAGAGACTGACTTTGGCTCTGACACATCTAAGCTGTAAAATTTGCAGTAAATTTGTTGAAACAACAGACATCTCTTTACTCATCTGTGAAATGGGAGAAATAACCATCCCTGTGTCACAGGGCTCATTTTAGAACTAAAATTTGAGGATTGGGTTGATGGAATAGCAGTAAAAAGCACTTGTTGCTCTACTAGAAGATTGGAGCTCCATCCCTACACTCACATTGGGTGGCTCACAATCTAGGACACTCCAAGACCTGCCACAGGCATCTGCACTCATGTACACACACACACACACACACACACACACACACACACACACACACACACACACACTAGCATAAAATCAGAAAATATTTTGTAAAATGAGTAGAGGGGAATCATTGTACTTATAGTTTTATGGCTTCTGAGTAGCTACTTAAGCTTGGAGCTCATAATATTCTAACCAAGTGAGTTAGGAACTCTGGAGGTAAAGTCTAGAATTCAGCATTTTACTAAATGTACCAGGGTTTTCAGATATGCACTAGAATTTAAAAACTATTGATTTAGAAGATAGCAAGCACTGAATAAATGAAAGTCCTGTCCAGAGACAGGGCTTGTTATAGCAGTAGAACTCTCCAGAGAAATGAGGTTCAACAAGGCATCTTCCTACCCCATCTTATCATTGAAGGCAACCAAGGAGAATAGGAGAGCAAATAGGAACTCAGCAACTGGAAAGTAGTTACCAGCGATTAACACTTGGGGAGGGGGGGAAATCTTTTATTCCTAAGCTCATCAGAATAAAGCTGAAGGTCTAGTGCCTTGCAGAGGCAGCGTGGAGTGAATACTGTGTTGGGAATATTCCTATCTAACTCTATTTATCCTTTAGGGAAGAAAAAAAATCAAAACTAAAGATGGGCTTCAAGATTTCTAAAGTAATAGTTCATCAGAGAGACAGCATTTAGTTTGTTTGCATCAGTCACATTAAATCCTCTATTTGTCTGAGTTAAGCAGAAACAGATTTTCCTTTTATTTTCTTCTTCACTATCTGGCTACAATACCCCAAACAGATATATCTTTATTTTCCTGGCTAACATCCCTGATTCAATACGACACACTAATCTCAAACACTTCTTAAGACACATCAATCCTATCGGCATCAAATCACCCCCTATCTGCTAGTTAGTACTGCCAATCACTTTTGCTCTGGTTGGCTCACATCCCAGCCAGATTAGATTACAAGCCACCTAAGATCCCAGAATTTGCATCTGCCTTCATTTCTCATGTCTATTATAGGACTCTGAAATTGTTTTCACAGTCCCAAACACATCCCCGGAAGCTTTCTACGTGGTGATCCATACATGTTTTAACCATACAAGAATGAACATTTTTCACCCATTAGAGTACTATAATTGCCTCACTGTTTTAACTGGACCACCTACCATCTTGTATGTGTCTCTTTGCTTGCTGGATCTAAAATATAAAGGAGGTCACAAGCACATTTTACCGTACATTTAAATAGTATCCAGATGTATCTTAAGCTTGGCTTTAATATATGGATCTGCATCATCTCATTTTAAACCAGCTATAATGATAAAAAGGTCTAAAATAGCTCTGTTCTATAATCATAGATAATGTGCATAATTCACAAAGCTAGTCTTATAAAAGACAATAGATTTAAGCATTTAAATGACTACATATCACATCCTTTGAACTTAGGCATAAAGCATAACATTTGAAAGTGAATATTTTTATAAAGGAAGGGTCTCTAGAAAATGAAAGTATTTGCCAGCCTAATTATTCACACATTCCTGCCTTCTTCTCTTTGCATCAGCAGATTTGCTGAGGGCCAGAGGAATATACTGTATTGAGTGTAGTCAAATGTTAAAATGGAAACAGTTGGAAGGAGAGAGGAGAGACAACCTCTACAATGAAGCAAGCTAAAAAAGCCTCCTCTGAGGCTTGGGCCAAGTAATTGTTGAACCATGGCTGATAGTGAGAAAGCATTGTGACTTTGTTATGACTCCTACACACTGAAATGAAATAGAAAGATTAAGTGAAAAGTGACCAGAGCTCACTCAGATCTATGGCCTTTTCTGTTGATGTAGAAGACAGACATATGTACAGATACAAGGCCAGACTGCTGTCAATAAGGATTTCAAAATATACACCTTTTGAGAAGCATTTTTGTTTAGATCTTTTTGGCAATTGGCAAATCTTATATTCTTAAGCTCATAAAATTAATTTCTGACAATAAACAAAAACAAATGATATTTTTCATGAGGCTTTTGTCCCTTACAACTGGATTATATCACCTTTTGCTGAATAATAAACACTATTCATTTCTTCACATTATATACAAACATAATCCCTGACTGAGAGTTTTCTTAACATGAAGGCTTATGAGTGGGAATAGTGTGGTGGTGGTGGCTATTCTTGGTTTATTTCATGTTATGTGCAAACATGTTTTGATCTTACAGATTTTCTACAGTAATTACATTAATTCTGGAAATAGTTCTAAATGGATGAAATTGTTCTCAATCTGACCTTTTTCTCTAATTGGTTTTTCCTTAATTCTTCCCTTTTCAGGTAGCCCTAGAAGACATCACCACTTTTCTCTAAGTCCCTTGCCTATACAGCACATACTTATCTACACTGAATAATTAGAATTTTGAAATATAGCCCACAACTAGTTGATATGTCTATGACTCTTTTGCTGAACAGTGAGTGTTGCTATCAGTTTTAATCTACTTAGCAAAAAAGAGATGGTATCAAATCTGTCTGTGTGCTACCTCTCTGTACACATGGTGGTTTAGGAAAACTCCATAGTCTTTCTTGGCAGCTTATTACTTTCTTTTAATAAAACATCCTCAGTGGCTTTAAATACGGCAATTAAAGTAAAAATGCTGCTTTAAAAGAAATACAAGGGTGGAGGGGGTGGGAAAGGCTCAGGGAAGATGGACAGACCAGATGTCTGAGTTCTACCTCAATAAGACACCAGGGATCTAGAAAAATCCTGACCTAATGAGTTAGTCATCCCTTTAAAGTTAACATGTAGCTTTGTGAAGATCCATACTAACCCAAACCTAGAATAATAAGGAAGAGCACACATACGAATGCAAGTATCTCTAATTGGGGTAAATGCTAAATTGTGGAAAGTACACTTATTATTACATCTAAATGATCAACTTGTATTTTCTACACCCTTGGTAATCAGGAACCACAGAAGCCTTTTCTTTTAAATTCAAGGTGTGCATGTCCCTAAGTCTTTTCAGTCATGAAATCAACTTCAAAGGAAAATAAGAAATTTTTCTTTAAGAGGAAAAAAAAACATAGTTTGAAAAAACTGTATGTAGCCAAAGTGTGGACCACCTGTGATTGACAAGTGCTCAGTAAAGATGGAACCCTTGTCACCAACATCTCTGTGACTGACAAGTACCCAGTAGATATGAAAACTTTGTCACCAGGATCTTGCTAACTTCTTGCTTGGATTTTAGGATTGTCAGTTATCTGCCTACCTGCCTACCTGAACATCTTCTAGGTTTCTATTATGGCAAATTAGTGGGTATGTGGACCTTTTGGAGGCTCCCTTTAAGCTCTGCCATGCTCAGCTCAGTATCAAGTTTCCATTGTAATCAATTCCCTTTAGGATGCTTTCCTCCTGGCTTTGGGCCTCTTTTGATCCTATGTCTCTATTTGTTGCTATCCATTTTGTTTCTGGGACTTCAGTCACAGTAACATACAGTTTAGATTTTCCTACCCCCACCCCACCCACTTCCAGATATATAAAATCAGAACCTATTATTTTTTAAACCATCATACATGGGCACATTCAATTTTGAAAAGCATTGCTTTTAGATATGTGATAATGTAGACCCAAAAGCTCCGTGAGGAGACTGTACATCTTCTGAGGCAGATGGCCTCATCTTCAGTCAGCTTCAAGACAGGAGACACCTCCCTACTTTAGAATTAGCTTAGCATCTCCACAAGTTTTACCTATCAATATGTAATATGCGCTTTGGCCACACTCATATGTTAGCATTGGCTAGTGTGATCTTTAAAACATGTTAAAATAAATACTATATTATTTGACTATTATTAAACATCAAAGTAAGATTACTATTTAAAAATTTCAAGTTTCATCTCACCTAAAGATATCTCAGCTTGACTCTATTTAGCAACAGACATTTTAGCACTTAAGAACCTGAGTCTAGATGGTTGGGGCAATCCTAGGATGCCTGAGGACTTAGGTTTTCTCTTCAGTCTTCTTTCTGCCACATTATTTTTCATCAAAATCCTAATTAGACCAACACACTAGAAATATATGGCATGCCATAAGCTTAAAATCTCATCTCTGCCTGATATACATGTATGCATTTCTCTCTTTAAAAATATTTAAAATGTATTAAAATCCCCAAATACCTAATACACCACCAAACATTTGTAAGCTTTTAAACATATTTTAGAGGGACTGGAGAGATGGCTCAGTGGTTAAGTATAGAGACTTTCCCTGTAAGAAGATGCAAATTTAGTTTCCAGCATCCACACTGTATGGCTTACTAGTGCCTAAATCCCCAAGTGTAGGGAATCCGATGTCTCTGGCCTCTGTAGACACCTGTACTCACATGTACATTTCCTAACATGCACACACAATTAAAGATAATGAAATAAATTAAAAAAATATTTTAGGCTGTTACCTTGTTTGGAAGAGATGAGATTCTTCTTTCTACTAAAGGCATTCCTGATAGCTGGAGTCCTATTTTAATTCCCTGAATTTGCATCCAATAAAAGAGAACCATTATGTGGACTTAACAAGCAACACTGGCATGGAATTGTAAGAGTCAAACTCAAAAATAGAAGGCTATGTTCTCACTGGGGAAAGTGCAGCCACAGACTCTATGATGACATTTAGCCCTGTGGAAATACGAGTGTTCTCTAGCGTTCCAGCACTTAGACATCAATTCATGGTGGTCTCGAGCTATGTTTTTGTTCTGGCACATTAAACAGAATGAAGACATATGTCTAAATTTAAGACATCCTTTTAATGCTCTGTGCACGAGAGCCAGCTGAGAAATTTGAACTATTTCAAAGCACTAGAAAAGGAATTGTAGACACATCCTTTGTTTGGGCATATATTTTTAATTATCCTGCCTTTTAATATTCTTCTCCATTTGAGGATAATCAGACAAAATGGATCCTGCTGGGTATTGTCATGCTTAATAAACGTAAGACTGAACATCTGCAAATATGGCGACAGTGTGGCGCGTAGGACGCACCAGTGACCAGGCCGCATTCTGATGTAATTATAACACCACATGGAGCAGCAAGAATGTAATTCCCTGTTTACATTAGTTCTAGCACTTGGAGTAAACTCTTTTTCAGTTAGGTGTAGTGGGAAATCAAAAACTATACATATAAACAATTGCGTCAAAAGACTAGAGATGAGCGGGGTGTAGTTAACTAAAAAAAATTCCAAAAATAAACCTCCAAAAAAAAAAAAAAAAAAAACCAAAACAAAAAGCCAACATTCTCTCACAAAAGTTCCCAACCAATTACACAAGTTTTCAAACTAATCACACAACTTCCAAAATACACAGTTCGGGCCAGAGGCGCAAGAGTTCAAACATACGACATAAAAATAAAAAATTTTCCTTAAAAACGCTCCAACATACTACAACCTTATCCCTTCATTTTCTCTTAAAACCTTCTCTATTTTATAAATAATTTTCACAAAATAAACCCCATTTAAAACATATCTCACAACAAATTTTTACCGTGATAGTTAGGTGCTAAACAGTTTCTACCAGATAAGCATACAGACTAACGAAGGAATGTATTAAATGTGCAGGGTAGATAGTGGTGAGGGCAGGCAGATGAAAGGCTAGACACTATCAGCACTGAGGGCTAAAGGCTAAGGTTAATTCAATCAAGTGATGGCTGTATGATGCTGAGCCCCAGTGAAACCCCTGTACAGCTTTCATAAATCTCACAAATAAGGAAGTATAGTAATATATGTGGCATTTTCCTTCTTTTATTTTTGTTTCCCCCATTCTTTTAACCTATAAGTATTTATTGTTCATTTCACAATTACCAAAAAACTGTTAGAAAACATTAATTGAAGTGTATGGCCCAAGCTTGTTAAATCTCACCTCTTGGGGACTATGTACAAAGTGAATAGTGGTATGTGGTGTCAGAAATTGACTTGGGAGTCTGAGGTAATGAAAGGCAGATGCTGTTAGATGTTCAACATTTTATAGATGAGAAATATACAAAAATAAATATAGAATACATTGTGCATCTATTCATACATATGTTGTATATACTTATAAATAAATTATAAAGTTATCTATCTATCATTTATGTTTGTTTCTCATCTATTATATCTATATATCTACCATCTACTTATATATCACCTTCTAGATTGATGCCCTGAAAAATTTCAAGAATAGCAAAATCATGACTATGTTCACGTTTAGTGCCCAGGTCTTAATTTTTAAACATCACTCTCTAATAAAAGGAAACTGGACTGCAGTAGAGAGATAGCCACCCTAAGCCCATGATAGGAAGGAACCAGAATGGTACTGTAGTTCTCTTTCCTTTTGAGAAAGGGTCTCACTGTGTCCAAACTGACCTTGAAATAGTGACCCTTTGATCTGAGCCTCCAAGGCATTAGGACTCTGGATTATGTACCATTCCTGATCCTAGAACTTTCTGTAATACCAGAACATAAGCATAGACTCAAAGAAAATTAACTACTCCAAGAATAGAGTGGTTATATTGAGAGCACTGCCTTTAAGAATCAAAATAAGATGTGGCAAAAGAAGATTAGAATACATTGGAACCTGTGAGCCCACAGGGACAGAAACTAATGTATGTGTAAAAGGATAAATGAAAGAATAAATTTCAACATTTGAAAGGCTACTGCAAGAAGATGACCACAAGTTCAAGCCCATAGAGTGAATTCCAGGTCAGTCTGGTCTATGGAGTGAGACTTAGGTCTAAGAACAAGCAAATAGGCTCTGGAGAGATCACTCAGGCCCTTGGTGAGTTCAAATCCCTAGCATTGGTGTAAAAAGCTAGGTATTGAGGTATGCAAATCCTTTGCTGTGGGGAGAAAGGGTAGAAATAGAAATATTGTTTGGGCTTGCTGGCTGACAGCCTAGTTGAGGTATGGTGAGAGAGCTTGTTTTGAGAAATAATGTGGAGAGTGATAGACAGGACAGCTGGCATCCTTCTTTGGCTTCTGTGTGTGTAAGGGTGTGTGCATGTGTGTGTGCGCACACACAGAGCAAAGAGATAAATACAGTGAAAGGAGTGAATGTGTATGAATTCAAATAATCTTCCCTGTCATAGGAAGTTGTCATAAAAACTGCAATGGTAGAAAAAACACCATTTGTTAACTATTAAAATAGTAACTCAAAGAATCATCCATGATACCACAATTAGCAGGTGAGCATGAAGTAAGAAATGGGATTGTATGTGGTCTCTAGTCTCTGCTGTCAAAATATTTATTGCTTTAAAAGGGAAGGAAGAGATTTCCTGTAAGCAAACCTGGCAAACATCATCTGCTAGCAAAGTGATTACAAGTAACACAAACAACAATATCATATACTAGACACAGAGACCCAGCATGTGAATCTGGTCAAAAGGAGACAACACACACACACACACACACACACACACACACACACACACACACACAGAGAGAGAGAGAGAGAGAGAGAGAGAGAGAGAGAGAGAGAGCTTTAAGGACATTCTACACACCTGACTTATAGCCATTAAGGCAGTTGCTCAGGCATGGCAGCATACTCCTGCAATTCCAGCAATTCCAGATTTGGCGGGAGGGGAAAAGAGGAGGGGGAGGGGGAGACAGGGACAGGCATGTCACCAGCTGAGGCCAGCATGAGAGACAGTGAGTCTGAGCTACTTCACAAAGTCTTGAGATGTCTTGAAATAAAAAGCATTGACATTGGGAATGCAAAAGGAAGAGTTTTTCGAGACTGAAAGAGACTAGATAATCATAGAAAGCACTAAATCTTGAAGAGCTGGACATTTGTGCCAGGATATTACTGGGAAAATGGGCAGAAATTTAAAATTGAATGAGCATAGGTCACATGAGGTTTTTTTGCAGTTTTTACAACTTTTTTTTTTTTTTAAGATTAGGCCCTATTCAAGATAAAATTATTAAAATGTGTAAGAGAAACAAAATGCCATGCATCTGCTATAGTAAGGGCCCCTTAGAAATTCAGTAATCTTATTTCTTATTCTTGATAACAGATACCATCCTACTGTTCTATACAACCTGGAAAACCAGAATTTTTAATCTTTCAGTGATTTTTAAAATTTTTTTTCTTAGACATATTATGATATTATGGATATTATGGATTATTTGTCAAAACAGCAAGTTTAGAAACTTTTTCTTCAACCCACTTATGTTTAGTAATATCACAAGAATATTAGGATTCATTAATTCTTCAGTATGACCTTGAATATGTTATTGGGTTTATTAACATGAAAAGAGTAAAGTTAGAAACCATTGCTAAAAGGCTTTTTAGAGACATAAAGTATAAAATAATAAAAGCATAACTTTATTAACAAAATTTTTGAGAATGCAGCTCATTCTGTTTCATGAAAACGGTGAATAGTCTTTGACACTGTTGTTGAACAGTGAGACATTCTGCTACCATAGACGGCATGAATTTTGTGACTTTGCTGGGACATGATTTTCAAAGCACAGTCTCCAAAGCAGTCATGAGACTCAGGCAGGTGCCTGAGCTCGGTATTCCCTTGTCATTTATTGGTTATTCTTACATCACAAGAATTCCACAGCATAGGAAAACTACAGTGAAAGGGAAAACACAATTTTCATGTTGTATAATTATATGATTCTTTAACTAATGGAATTCAAGAAAAGCTAAAATCTGCATACACATTCTCTCTGTTTATGAAGGCTCTGGTGAAGATTACACACAAACACATACACACACACACACACACACACACACACACACCAGTGTTCTACTTCTCACACCATTGGCAACCTATCACAGTAATATCTTTACATATTAAATTCTGTATGAACTTCTTACATAGGCTTCTAATTTTCCCTAGGAAGATACAATACTTACTTAAATGTGACAAATGGAAGCTATTTACTCACAAATAGTTTTTCCTTTGACTGGGAATGTAGCTAAATGGTAGAGATAGAACCCTGGCCTAGTATGCAAATGGTCCTGGGTTTGATGCCCAGTCATAGGCAGAGAGAGAGAGAGAGAGAGAGAGAGAGAGAGAGAGAGAGAGAGAGAGAGAGAGAGAGAGAGAGAAATAAAAAAAAAGTAAAATAGAATCATCTGTGAAGATATTTCACTTGGAAAGGTGCTTGTTATCCAAACATGAAGAGCAGAGTTCCACCACCAGAACTCACACCAGAAGCTGGGCATAATGGTGGACATTTGCATCTCCAGTGCTGGGGAAATCATAAGCAGTAGGCTCCAGGGGTTTCATCTCCAGCTAGCCTAGTCTAACCACAGAGTTCCAGGTTTACGGGAACAACTGCTTCTGGCTTACACATGTGTGCATCCACATGTACATGATTTCATACCTCTGCACACAAAGAATAGCAGCAGCAGCAACAACAAAGACAATGAGAGATAGCATTTCCTTTCTAGCCTCTCTGTGGCTCTGAGGTCTCATCTGCTCCTCTTGCAGTCTGCCTGTGCTGTTAGGCCTTTACTCTTTTAGGCCTTTACTAGGACATGCATGTATCCACAGCCATCTGTAATAGCTCCAAGTTGTCTATAAGTACTAAAGCCTTGGTCCTTCATTGTCTGGGGAATGCCTACTGGAGACTGTTTGATGCTCCAAGAACTTAACATTGAATCTTCTGGGTCCTATAGTCTTGCTCTGTAATACAAGGAATTTTGTACTGTTAAATTAGTTTTTCTTCTTGATTACTATTTAGAGATCTGACTTAAAGATTTCACACTATAAGGCAAAAATATGGGCATTGTAATATTTTCCATTAATATTAATCAACCTTTAGAAGGATTGTATGCAAAAAGAAGTTATTATATTCTCCAGCTAAGAAGCAGAATAATCAATTATTATCCATGGTAAACTGTCCAAACCGACTCCCCAAATGATGAATTCTCATTGATTTCAATTAATGTGCAGTATATTCAAATTGGAAGAATAAGAATTATCAATTTTTGCAGTTTTATGGACTTCTCTTCAGAACCCAAAGCTTACTAGTTTTTAGAGATCAGAGTCTTCCTATCAACTTTGTCATTGGTAAAAGCCAATGTTACAAAAAATTTTGGAGATATAAGACAATTCCTTTAGAGTCAGCTACAATTAGTAGAAAAGTGTGGCTGTGGAGGTGTGTATATATTAAGCTTGTTCATCAAGACTGTTCGCATGAATGAGACATTTCTGTTCAAGAGAATGATTCATTGACTAGAATCTAACCCTTACCAAAGTATGTGGTCAACATCACTAAGAACAGGAAATACAGAAGTTTCAGCAAAACCCACCAATTTTCAAATGATAATTAGCAGCAAGTACAGTCATTTCTTTTTTGTTACCACAGAAATTTTTTTCTAAAACTTGTGATTTACTGATAAATTTTATGCCCTTTGCTTAAAAAAATAGTCAAACTTAAATGAAAATCAGTTTCCTCCATTTCTGCCTCCTTATTCTTTCCCTTGCTTACCCCACCCTATTACATTCTCATATGTCTTCTGTGGTTGATTAAAGCAGACATTTACATTTATCCTTAACCTGCATAGACCAAGGGTAGCACTGCGCAGTCTTGTGTGGATAACCCACTATCCCAGTACTGTATTTAAGTCTCTCATAAAGAAATATTAGTTTGGTAGAAATCACAGTTGGTGAATGAATCAAGAGAATAAATTTGACTCACCAAAAGTAGAGTAGTAGTAGTAGAATATCAGTTTTAGATTGAAAATATTGAGTCAGACAACATCCTATTTGATCTGAAATTTCAGTTAGTGATGAGGCCAAAATAATGTTCCTTTCACAACGACATATCTCACATTTCAAAATTCTAACCTCAGAAAGCTGTGTACAGCACTCATCTACACGGTAAATCATCAACTTCAAAGCTGGTGAGATGAAAGATACAGGCAAAGGAGAGATTGTGCTTTGTCCAGCCTTACAAGGTTAAACTAGAGAAGACGGTCTTCTGGATTCTTATGGGACTTATTAACTAAATCGTGTTTGTCTTTCCTTGCTGGCTAACTAACCTTCCCAGAGTAACTAATGAGCTCAGAGAAAATAAAACAAATACTTAGCCCTTTCCAATGCTTCCAACTGCTCTGCCACCCACTAGTCCTTTGAATGTTGTATTCTTAATTTTGTTTGACTTAAGGGTTCCAAATGAGCTAAGCAAGAGTGTGGGAGATGGTGCAGAGAAAGCAAAGAAGGTCTCTTTGTTTTCCATGTGCAACCAGAAAGATTCTCAGAGACATGTCAGTCAGCCCATTGCATGAGTTTAAGATTCAATTTAAAAAGAACCTTCATCCCCAGATATCAATCTGTTGCTAGTCGGAAAGGTGTGTGTTTGGGTGAAAAGTGTTTGCTCTTAGCCACATCTAAGACATTGAATGGGTTTCCCCAGGGCTTTTAATCTCTGCCCTCTCTTCTATTCCAGCCCAGGGATCCTTCCAATCCACTTCCCTAGATGGAGACACCAAGAGGAAACTTTTGTTTATACTTCACCCAAAGCCATCTTGAAGAAAGTATCAAATTCAGTTGCCAGTTACTAGTAGTAATCAAATGACAATTTTCAGTTTTCAAGAATATTTTTTATTTTAAAAGTAGTAACAAATAATGACTCCTACAAATGTGCAATGCTTCTACTTATAGAGAACTGCAGTGAGTATAAAACACTGTGACATTCAAAAAACATGGAATGGTAGGGTAGAGGAATGGCTCAGCAGTTAAGAGCTCTTGATGCTCTTGCAGAGGACCTGGGTTTAAGTCTTTGCATCCATATTGGGCAGTTCACAACCATTCATAATTCCAGTTCCAATGATCTAATGCCCTCTTCTGACCTTCTAGGTACATGTATACTCTCAGACACCCACACATACATGAAAAAAATTCTAAGAAGAATAGGGAGCATTAATTGGAGAAGGGATGAGGAAAGGATGGGGTGAATAAACACAACACATGTCATACAGCATGAGTCATTTTTTTTCCAAGAAAAGGCAGTACCTGGGAAGGGCCAGGAGTCACAAGTGTCTTGCAAGCTTCCTATTTCCCAAAGTGTTTCAATCAATGGCCATTTTAATAGGCGACAGTGAAAGTCAACTGTGCTACCATCACTGTGAAGCTGTGGTGAATTCATTTCTACTGCAAACTGGTGAGTTCTTCAGCAGGAGAAATTGATTTGGCTCATTCACTTCCATGTAAGGAAATCCCCTAACTTTAAAAACATCCCACACTGTAAACTGTCAGAGTCATTTATGTAAAAATTCTAGAACTTAGCAACTCATTCTATTTTATTTCTCTCTGTATATATACATATATATGTATATATATAAAATAGTAATGGAATAGAAAATATTAAGGGGCTTTTATTTTATGGCATATTAGAATACCATGCATCATTGAATGCTCTTAAGTGGCATTGCAAAATAGCCAATTTATTGTAGTATTCTTCCTGTAGCAATAAAATGTAAACTTGAAAATATCTTTAATGTTTAAAATAAAATTAAATATTTAAAGATCAAATTTATTTAAATTTTCTATACGTGGGCCTTTCTAACTGGGATCTTGCCTCAGAAAGGGAAAAAAAAAATTTAAAAGTTCTTAGGCATCTTATAGAAATTAAGAAGAAAAAAAGCTAATAGTTTTTTACTAAAGGGAAAAATAATGAAATTTTAGCATTTTAAATTATTTGCCATTTTCACACTAAGATTACAAGTATTATTTAAAATAATCTGTAAGTATATGTAAAGTGTGTGTGATATATCTGTACATACATGTTCATGTGTTGATTTAAGGGTGTATGCACATACCTGTGCATATATATGGAAGCCAGACACAGTAGGTGTCAATCATTTTCCACTCTATTTTCTCAGACAAGGTCTCTCACTGGACCTGGAGTGCATTGATTCAACTATACTGGCTGTGCACTTGGTCCTGACTCCATTTCTCAGAGCTGGGGCCACATATGCTCACTGCAACACAGGGTTTTTATTTGAGTGCTGAAGATCTGAACCCAGGCCCTCTTGTATCTGTGGCAAGTATGTTACCAATTGATTGCAATCTTCTTGACCAACCCAAAATGATAATTTTTAAAATTAAAAATAAGTCTTCTCTGCATTCATTCAGACATGGATATAAAAGGAACAAAGATTAAAACTAAAATCATTATATATACATATAAATGATTTTAGCTTCTAATATATATAAAATGTGTGTATATTATGTGTGTACATTTCTCCCTCCCCAGGCTCCCTTATTTCTCTCCCCACCCCCCCAAACATTTATGTATGTGAGTGTGGGTGTGTATATGCCATGGGATGCATGTGGTCAGAGAAAAATCTCCTGTGTCATCCTTGCCTTATACCTTATTTGAGAGAGAGCATCTTTGTTGTTTGCCGTTGTGTATTCTAAGCTGACTATTCAGGAACTTTTTCCTGTCTGCCTCTCATCATGCCTTAGAATCCCTGAGATTATAGATGCATGCTACTAAGTCAGCTTTATATGAGCTCTGGGGATTCAAACACAAGTCCTCATCTATGTTCAGCAAGCACTTTATCCATTAAACTATTTCTCTGGCCCTGGTATAATAATTTTAACAGAGACATTATATTTAAGCAATCTGAATACATATAATAATACACTACAGGCTGAAAAGGGCCATTTTCTATATCACTGAATCTAAGTAGTAAGACATTAAAATGAATTGTTCAAAGTCATACAGTACATAAATGGTGGAACCTGAGCCAATAGTTAATTATTTTACTCTTGTAAGCTATCTTTTCATCATGTCACTTTTATACATTTACATCAGCCCTGGAAATCTGTTTGTTTGTGCTGTAGTTAATACAGAATAGCTAAGTTCACACTACCTGCCAGACAAACTCTGTTCTAAGCACTTCACAAATACTAACTTATGTACACCAACCTTAGGGAGTAGACAGAATTAACTTCATCCCTCTTTACACAGAAAAAAGCCGGAAGTACAGAAGTTGGCTCAAAGTCATACAGCCAGTGGTAATTGAGAGAGCAGGCAAATTGGTCTGTTTGAGCACCACCCTTAGTGATGCCTCAGCAATTGTCTTAGCAGCAAAGCTCTTTTACTACTGACTGGGTAATCTTCAAGAAGGATGATAAAAACACTTCAACAGGAGGGAGGGAACTGCATTATTTTCTCTTGGGATTGCTTTGCTAATGTACTCCCTGATTACTAAGGCCCCATTTGACAAATTCATCCTATCCTGAGCTTTAGTCAATGTTTGGCCCTTTAACGGTGCAGGAAATGGAGGCTTGTGCACTACACTGAAGGCAGAGCCGAGACTATGCTGTTCAGCAGACCCTTTGCCCAAGGGTAATTTCTTTGGCCTCTACCATTGTTTGCTAGTTAAACTGTGGCTTACAACATTTCAGGGAGCAAATACAAAATGTGCTACTCATGCTATGGTAGAACTTTCCATTTCAAGGAAGCAGATTCCAGTGGGAGCAAGGCTGCCTAGAAGCAAAGTCTTTCTTATGAGGTTAATATAAAACACAAAAACAAAAACACACTGCAGAGCATGACCCTTTCATGGTGCACGTGTATTGCATCTGGGCTGCTGTGCAATGTGGGCCCCTGGCGGAGGCTCCATCCACACATGAAAAACAGGAGAGAGAGAGACTCGAATAAGAGGCAGGCAAAACTAATACACTCTGTTTTCCCATTTGAACTTGTAGTAAGACACACATAACAAGAATTTGTCATTTTAACCATTTTCAGCATGTAACTCAGGAGTAGGTTCATGTTACGCAGCATTGCCTCTTTACCTGTGGCCTCATCATTCCACACCCACTAAAGACAGATGCCCTTCCTTGTTTCCTCTTGGCATCCAGGGGCATATGTTCTGTCACTGAAGTTTTGCTATTCAAGGTACCTCATATAAATGGAATTATAAAATGATTTTTTTTGTGAATCATTTATTTCATTCAACTTAATACCACCAAGTTCATCTGTAATGAAGCATGTGCTACAATCTCCTCCCTCTAAAGGATAATATAATTTGTGTATAATAGATGACTCATCCATCTATGAATAGATTAACTCATATATTTTCTACCTTATGTCTCCTATAAAGAATAATGCAGTGAGCATGGCTATGTAAATATCTCTGCAGGGCCCTATTTGCTTCTTGGAGGGGGATGTCCTCAAAGTAGACCTGCTAAAGCATAATATGTGTGTGTGTGCATGTACATGTGTGTATACATAGCATATACACGTGTATATATGTATATACATATATGTATATAAATAATGTACACACACGTATATATGATCATACTGTTTCCTGCAGACTCTACAATATTTTACAGCAAACAGGTTTTAGAGCAAATACCTGTATTCAGATTTTCTGCTCTTTCTTCACTTTCTCATAAAGGCTCATTGTCCAGTAAGTTCTGCTGGTTCTTAATCATGTGACTGACAATTATGCTCGCTATCATCTAAATCCAACCCAGTTTTTAGTACAGGGTAATGAATAAGGAAAAATAGGCAATTTAAGGATTACAAATCACTATGCTTACTCTGTCTTTACTCCCAAACAAAAATTGCTTTACAAATCAAAATAATGCAAAAAGTGGGTGCCCACATAGATCTCTGGAATATTCTGAGGGCACAAAGAAGAAGAGGCAGGAGTACAGGAGAAACCGAGGAAAATTCTTGGCGTGAAATGAAGGGCTATTGATGACTAGAGTATTATATGGAAAGATTCCTATTTGGAAAAGACAAACACTTTTTGTTCCTGGACCAAGAAGTACAGTCAGAAGAGTGGACAGCTGAGTGGGCTACTGAGAGAGGAATGCACACTCAGTGGCAGTCACAGAGCCGGGTTCTCATGGTGCCATCAAGTTGGAAAGGACAGAATTTCAGCAGCTCACTGTGCTGCGGCCTGGCCTCTTCATAGCTGGCTGACATCCTTCTCCAGCTGGCTATTTCCTGGGCTGAGGGAGACTCCTCCCTGCACATCCCCTTCGCAGCTGTGGTTTGGCACTCAGCAAGGACCCCACTGCCCAAAGTTCCCTCTGGGCTTGTTTCCAGAGAGCAACGGCCTGACTATTTCCACTACTGAATTTACCCACAGAGACAGGCGGAGGCAGCTTTTTTTAGATGGCCAAAGCAAATTGGCATGGATGACTAGGAATCGTGCGGTCATAATCAGATCTGGTGTCTGGGACACCAAAGAACACAAGTGCAGTCAGTGAGCTGCTGGGAGGCTTTCTGCTGCATCAGAGACGTCCCTGGCTTAAGATATGGAAGCATTTGAAAGCTGAATGAGAACTCCTCCTTATACATGGTGTCTGGCTGTGGCCAGGGGGAGTTGTCAAATTGAAGTTGTTTAACAGGCCTTCCCCAACCCCCCACTTCCTCGCAGTGCCAAGAAACTGACTCTGATGCTTTATATCCTGGTTGTGTCAAAGCAGAGAGCTGCAAACTGTGGCCTGCAAAGCCAAATGCATCTTGCCTGCTGTTTTCATTCACTCTCTAAGCTCAGCATGGTTTCTTCATTTTTAGATAGTTGAAAAGAATCAAAAGAATATTTTGTGACACATGGAAATGATATGAAATTCAAATTTTAATACCCACGAATAAAGTTTTATTGGAACGCTGCCACACCCATTCACTTACGCACTGTCTCTGACTGCTTACAAGCTTCAAATGCAGAGCTAAGTAGTTGCAGCTGAGACCTTATGCCCTGCAAAGTCTGAAATATTTACTACCTTGCCCTTTACAAGCAGCTGGTTTTCCAACTCCTATGCTAAAGTGAGGGCCAATGGGAGCAAGGGAAGGAAGGAGACTTGGGAGGAAACTTGAAAAATGAGTATTTAGATTTATCATTTTTTTTCTGTCTGCATACTTAAAGGGGATGTTAGCCTCCATCATACAGTGGGACAATAAGATTTCCTTTATTCTTATTGGCCCTGATATTTGTCTTGTCAATCACACACACGCAGCCACACACATGCTCAGATAAGTCATGTATTTCAGAAGAACTGAGTAATGTGCTTGTGCTCCACAATTGCAGAAGGAAGTGAGAGTAATAAGTTACAGCCTCCCTTCATGATAGACCTCAAAAAATAATCAAAGTAATTTGGGGGGATGTATTCAATATGTCCAGATAATAACATGCCAGCAGACATATTAGAGCAGTATTCTAATTATAGACACTATTCTCAAAGTTCAATCAAGCTGTATGGTCAATCTATATGAGGTGGACCCTTTAAAATGGCATGGTTTAAACTGACCACTTAAAATGAAGGCAGTAGTTTTGGCTTAAACAGTACACAAGGATGTCTTCAGAAACCACCAGCCCCTCACCAAGACTCTATGGGGAGTATATTGCTGCTTGGGCTAGAAAGACCTGTAATATTCTGTGGGTAGTCTGACAGCCAGCAGCAGCAAAACAGGACCCAAGAGGAATTAAGAATTGGAAAGGGGGTTGGAAAACATTTCCACAAAGGTCCAGGTGTTATACACTTCCTTCTTTAGTTTGAGAATTCCCCTTATGAAACCTGATCTCAGTAAGTTTTGTTTCCCACTCACCAGGCTGCATGTAAAGAAAGATGTCTATATCACCAAAGCATTTGGAGGGAAGTAGGGAGTAAACTATGCTATATCTAATAGAGACCACCAATGCTGTGACATATTTGGTGCATTCTGATTGATGCTAGATTTCTTTGCTATTCTTTCTTCAACTTCGAGTTCCCAGCTGAGGCTACCTCAAATCCCTTTCACTAATTCCTGGCTGCTCCTGGATGTCATTGGACCATAGCCTGTTGACAGGGAAGCATGCTTTCCCAAGACTTCTTTCTAGATGCTCTACTATCATCTCTAGACTCTTTTCAAGTGGAGTATGTAGCTTCCTTCTTACCATAGAGCTTTCAATCACCCTGTTCTTCACTACAGTCTTATAGAGGCAAAGTACTTGTACCCTTTGGAAAAAACTTTGCTTTTTTCTTACCACACATCATTATGAGACAAATCTGCATGCTTGTTCTATTATAAGTAGAAATTTTTGTTTCAACAGCAACTCCCAAATAAACACACCAAGACTTAATATTACTTACAAATAAATGCTTGGCCAATAGCTTAGGCTTGTTACTAGCTAACTTTTACATTTAAATTAATGTATATTTCTTACCTATGCTTTTCCATGTGGCTCTTGTCTCATTACCTCATTTTCTAAGTGTCCTGCTTCCTCAGCAGCTGGTGTTTCCTCTGACTTTGCCTCTCTTCCTCACCTCAGCAGCTGTTTTGTCTCAAGCTGTCTCGCTCACTCAGTCTCTTCCTGCCCAGCTATCACCCAATTAGCTTTTTAGTAACAATGAGAGCATTACATACTTACAGTATAAAAAAGGATTATTTCACAGTATTTCCTCATTTTTGTCTAATTAAAAAGAAAGGTCTTAACTTTAACATAGTAAAATTATATACAATAAAACCGTTATTGAATAAGAATCACAGTCACAATATTCAGTCTATTTGTACTTGGAAAAACAGAGAAAATGCTCCATTATTTATATTATCTTTGTGAGTCCAGAGCTCTGTACCTAATTTACTTTTTATCATAACTAAGGAAAACTATAACTGTGACTCTATCTATATTTATACTGTAAGTATAACTAGTTTACAATTCTATCAAAAACCCCAGAAGGATATAATGTTACCTAATGACTTGGACATCAGGCTGCCTGAATAGTCATCCAAAATTCCTCTGCAACACTGAGGCATCCAACTCTGGCCTACAGGTCTAGCAGATCTGACAGACTCTTCTATGAAACAGGACATTCTGCAGTACTGTCCTACCTTATATTGACAAAATTCAGCAGTTATCTTCTTTTGGGTCTTGCTTGTCCAGTCTATACACCATACTCTCAGCAGTTGAGGTAAGGGCAATGTCTTGTCCAGTGGCTAACTTTTGCCACAAAGAAAGCAAACTATATATGGAGTTTGTTTGATACTTGTCATTTTTGTTGAAGTTGATTGGTGCTTCCAGAACCAGATGTGTCTTACTGTTATTAGAAGCCTTAGGCTATTAAAAAATATTAGATGCCATATTCTGTGGCTCCTTGAAGAGTGTGAGCAGAAGTGATTATGTGGACTCTTTCTGTGCAATCAATACATTGATCTAATTTGAGTCTGTTTAATTTCCATTAATTTTTAGAGCTTCCAATCTCCCATTTTATTTTAATGTATTTTAAGGCATTTCAACTCAGAACACAAAGGGAAATAGTAATATTTTTTACTGGAATGTTGTTCTTCGTTTTGATCTGAAAATTAATTGAGCTGCCAAATTTGACTATATATATACACACAATCTAGCAATTTAATTTAAATAGAATAATGAACAGATAACATGGAGAGAATAAATTTTTTCTCTCTCTGATTTCAGACTGCTTTGTTTTGAGTGCTGTTCTTGGCACTTAGGCTGGGAATAAGAAGGACAGAGCACTTTAAAGGAAAAAGTGCAGAAGAAAGGTTTGCCCTCAATAGTAAATATTTGAATGGTCTTCAGATTTAAAGGAGCACTACAGTTTCAAGCAGAACACCTTTTCCAAGTTCAGGAGTAAAAGATGAGTCTTAGACTTCCATGCAAAGAAAACATGACATCCTCAAACTTTCAAGGCAGGAAAAACACAAGAAATACTGTAATTTAAACTACCATATATATGTATACGTATGTATTTGTGTGTGTATATATATAGTGCTGAGGCCACAGTTAAGGTTGACACTCAACTTGCTTGAGTGTCTTCTTTTCTGACTTAAGCTTCTATTTGCATGAGAAGATTATCAGGTTAGCACCTGGGCTCATGGGAAAAATTTCCTATTAAGCAGATGTATTTCCAGAAGTGTTATTATGAGTTAATGCAATTAAAAGTGATAAATAATGATGTCTTTCCTGTGTATATTTTTGTCTTTGTAGCTGATTGCTTTGTCTGCCTTTATAGTATTTCGCAAACACAAAAGGATCAATACTACTATTTTCATCTTAAGGTAACTATCTTACCATTGTATAATGTGCTACAGTCTTTTATGCGTGTTTGCAGAGATTTGTGATAGGTATGTCAATCTGGTGTGATTTTCTTCAGTTTGCCTACAGATGAACTAAAATTTAGACAGAATGTCTGTGTTCTGTGCTTAGGAAATAGGGGTCAGGATCTGTCAGGCCAGTCAATAACTGCTGAAGAAAGATGAAATAAGTAATTCTGTATATCAGATGACGTCAGTTCAACAGTCTTGGTATTTTATTTTTCTATAATTACATGTTCCATGCTGTGAGTTTGTCATATACAGTGAAGTGCCTCCTAGTCTTTTTGTATTTGAATCAGTGTTATGTGTTCCATTCCAAAGAATTCTAGCTGAATGTAGGGAGTTTTATTTTTTCCTCTTTGGTTTTGCATTTTTCAAGCTTTGCTCAAATGATGCTGTTAAATACAGAATAAGTATTGAATTGTCTCTTTGTCCGGATCATCTTCATGGTGGCAAATAGATATTTCTGTGAAGATATTTGCTCCCTGAAGGTCCACAAGTGGTAGTTAGAAAATGTCCACAAATTAAAGAAAATAAATGCTCACTAACCACACTAAGAGACATTACTAAAATGTGAGGCACATGAAATAGCTTTAATATGGATATATGATCTGGATCCCCACCAGGTGGCTTCTGTAGGGCTGTTTTCTCACTTTTATAAACACAAAGAAATTTTATATACACAAAGATGTTTTTAACAAGCTATGCAAGATAAATATTATCCATAATTACTTGATTTTATTTAATTTTAAACAGTGGCAATATGAGAAAAGAAAATATAACTTACATATTTCTAAAACTTTAAATTTTCTAAAAGTAGTTATTTAAAAAGATTTCTGATTTTAATAAATAAAAAATGGAATAAAAACATAATTGAGTGTGTGCCGGTGAATAATTCTGTAGGCTGAATGTTTTAAGAAAAACTGGAGAAAGACAAAAAAATAAATATTTGCTTATTTTTCCCACTAAGAAGGTTTGTCTTTCTCCTTTTTTACCTAATAAAAAAAAAATCAAGCATATCTTTGAAGGCTTATTTCAAAATCTTTCAAGAAATGTTATCGTCATCACCCTCTATAATCTGCCCTTTGCTCATTCTCATTGTGTCTGTATTTAAGGTCTGTGCCCTTCATCTCTCCTTCTGCCTCCATTTACAGTCCTCTATCTTAAGCTTTTATCTCATTTTCATGAGATTTTATCAGCATTATCTTTTCTGGAGGTTTCTCCACCAATACCATTTGTAAACAGCTACATCTTAATCTTCTTAAACGCCAGGCCAAATCAGTCCTTTCTTGTTGAAATTTTTTCAGTGGTTGCTCTTATTCACCGAATAAAATGATTATTGAATTTTTTATTTTTCAGTCTTCACTGATGCAATTTGCTACTTCTTCATCAAGAACCTTTCAAAACCAACAGAACAGGGCAGTAATTTGTGCCCTTCTTTATCTGTTTTCCAACTTCCTAGCTCTCAGTCAAATCTTATCCCATTTTCAAAGTCCTATACGAATGCTGAACTCTTGGATACCTTTTCAGAACATCTGTTTAAAGGTATTTTGCTACTCCAATGCTCACTGTGGTAAATAGTGTATATCAATATAAGCAAAAGTAAGTGCCAAAAAATATCAGATATTGCTATGTACTTCATTTCTCCCCTAAAACTTCCAAACTCTGTATGGGACTTTAGGCTGCTTATTCTTGTTTCTCTGCACACTGTCAGAGCACATGCTTATGTTTGACTATGGAAGTCAATGAATCTGTATTTCTGAAGTTTCATCCTTCTCCTTTCCATAGGGTAACTTTAGGTGGCTCTTGAGGATCATAGTTTACTGTTGATCAGTAGCTTTCCCTTTCTGCTCCTATGATATACATGGGGATAATTATGGACTTAGATTATATGCACCAGTGTTCCTTATAAGAACATTTTCCAGTTTCAGAAAGGTGTGGAGAGTGATCCTTGCTTTTCTGTTTAATTAATGAGTAGAAGCATTGGTGGTGGAGTCAGTGGAGATGAGGTACAGAGTAGGTGCAGGAAAGTCTCATCTCAGAACTGTGTGTCTCTTAGAATAATCTGATTAGGCCTGCAGATGTATGTAATGCAGTGATAGAATACTTGTCTAGAATAGACATGGCTCTAGGATCAGTCTCCAGTCCACCGGCATCCCCACGCAAAACAGATAATAAGCACTTCTAAACTGAGATTAGCAACAAAGAGATTCTTTTTTTAAAAAAGTTTTTTTAAATTACTATTTGGTGATTTTACATCATATACCTCACCAAACTCAGTTATCAGTCCTTTCAGTTTCATACCCATCTCTTATTATCTCCCCATTTACAAAAAAGCCCATTCATGCTGTTCATTTATCTACTGGGGCATAATTAAACACCCTGTGGCCAGCCTCTTCAACAAAATGAGACCTTCCTCAACCACACCCGTGCCAGAGGCCATCAATGCAGAAGTGAAACACTGTGTCATTTAAATATGTTCTAGCTTTGAGCTCTTGTATACAATGATATTTTTTTTTAAGTCCACTAATGAGTGAGTACATCCCCTGCTTCTCTTTCTGGGTTTGTGATACCTCACTCAGGAGGATATTCTCCAAATCCATTCATTTGCCTGAGAATTTTAAGATGCTTTTTCTTACTGCTGAGTAGTACTCCATTGTGTTCATGTACCACAGTTTGTTAATCCATTCTTCAGTTGAGGGGCATCTAGGTTGGTTCCAGGTTCTTGTTATTATAAATAATGCTGCTATGAACATAGTTGAGCTAATACTTTTGGGGTGTGAATGTGTGTCTTAGGGTATATGCCTAAAAGTGGTGTTGCTGGATCCTTGGGGAGATTGGTTCCCAGTTTCCTGAGAAACCACCAAACTGCATTCCAGAGTGGCTGAACAAGTTTACACTCCCACCAGCAATGGAGGAGTGTTCTCTTGTTCTGCATCTTCTCCAGCATAGGCTGTCATCTGTATCTTTTATCTTAGCCATTCTGACAGGTATCAGGTGGTATCTCAAAGTTGTTTTGATTTGCATTTTTCTGATGGCTAAAGATGTTGAACACTTTTTCATGTGCCTTTCAGCCATTTGTAATTCTTCTGCTGCAAATTCCCTTTTTAGTTCTGAATCTCATTTTTTAATTGGGGTATTTAGGGTTTTGAGCTCTAGTTTCTTGATTTCTCTATATATTTTAGAGATCAACCCTCTGCCACTTTTAGGGTTGGTAAAAATCTTTTCCCATTCTGTAGGCTGTCGTTTGTCTTACTGACTGTGTCTTTGGCTTTACAGAAGCTTCTCAGTTTCAGGAGGTCCCACTTACTGATTGTTGTTCTTAATGTCTGTGCTACTAGTGTTATATTTAGGAAGTAGTCACCTGTGCCAATGCGTTGGAGGGCATTTCCCACTTTCTTTTCTATAAGGTTCAATGTAGCTGGGTTTATGTTGAGGTCTTTGATCCACTTGGATTTGAGTTTTGTGTATGGGGATAGGTTTGGATCTATTTGCATTTTTCTACACACTACCATCCAGTTATGCCAACACCATTTGGTGAAGATATTATCTTTTTCCATTGAATATTTTGGGCCTCTTTGTCAAAAATCAGGTATTCATAGGTGTATGGGTTAATGTTGGCATCTTCAGTTCGATTCCATTGATCCACAAGTCTGTCTTTTTGCCAGTACCAGGCTGTTTTTATTACTGTAGCTCTATAGTATAGTTTGAAGTTGGGGATGGTGATGCTTCTTGAGGTTCTTTTGTTGAGCAAAATTGTTTTGGCAATCCTGAATTTCCTATTATTCCAAATGAAATTGAGTATTGTTCTTTCAAGGTCTGTAAAAAAATTGTGTTGTGATTTTGATGGGAATTACATTGAATCTGTAGATTGCCTTTGGTAAGACTGCCATTTTCACTGTGTTGATCCTTCCTATCCTGGAAAATGGGAGATCTTTCCATTTTCTGATATCCTCTTCAATTTCTTTCTTCAGTGATTTAAAGATCTTGTCAAACAGATCTGTTATTTCTTTGGTTATAGTTACTCCAAGGTATTTAGTGCTATTTGCAGCTATTAAAAAGGGTGATGTTTCCCTTATTTATTTTTCAGTCCTTTTATCTTTAGTGTATAGGAGGAATACTCATTTCTTTGAGCTAATCTTGTATCCTGCTTCATTGCTGAAGGTGTTTATCAGCTGTAGAAGTTCCCTGGTAGAATTTTGTGGGCCATTTATGTATACTGCATATCATCTGCAAATAGAGATAGTTTCACTTCTTCTTTTCCAGTTTGTATCCCCTTAATCTCCTTTTGTTCCCTTATTGCTTTAGCTAAAACTTTGAGAATCATGTTGAATAGATAAGAAGAGAGGGACAGCCTTGTCTAGTTTCTGATTTTAGTGGGCTTGTTTTGAGTTTTTCTCCATTTAGTTTGATGTTGACCATTGGCTTTTTGTAAATCACCTTTATTGTATTTAGGTATTTTTCCTGTATTCCTGATCTCTCCAGGACTTTTATCATAAAGGAGTGTTGGATTTTGTCAAAGGCGTTTTCAGCATCTAAGGAGATGATAATGTTATTTTTTTCCTTCAAATTATTTATATGTTGATGACATTTCAGTTTTCTGTATGTTGAACCAGCCCTGTATTTCTGGTATGAAGCCTACTTGATTGTGGAAAATGACTTTTTTTATATGTTGTTGCATTTGGTTTGCCAGAATTTTGTTGAGAATTTTTTGCATCAATGTTCATGAAGGAAATTGGTCTGTAATTCTCTTTCTTTGTTGCATCTTTGAGTGGCTTGAATATCAGGGTTATTGTTACCTCACAAAAAAGTGTTTGGCAGGATTCCTTCAGTTTCTACTGTATGGAACATTTTGAGGAGTATTGGTATTAGCTCTTCTTTGACTGTCTGGTAGAATTCTGCACTGAATCCATCTGGGCCTTGGCTTTTCTTATTCGGGAGACTTTTAATGTCAGCTTTAATTTCCTTTGGTGTTATGGGTCTGTTTAGGTCTTTAATCTGATCTTCATTTAATTTTGGTAAATGGTATTTGTTCAGAAAGCTGTCCATTTCTTCTAGGTTTTCCATTTTTGTGGAGTATTGGTTTTCAAGGTATGACCTGATAATTCTCTGGATTTCCTGGGGGTTTGTTGTTATGCCCCCTTTTTCCATTTCTGATTTCATCAGAGAGATTCTATGTGTACTTCACCTGGACCCATTTTGAGGACCCTCTTTGTCTACCACCAAACTGTGTGTTTTTAAAGATATACAATACTTACTCTGTATTGAGCATTGAAATATATTGAAAATGAACATTGTAGAATTATAGAGACAGCATTTGTACACACACACACACACACACACACATGTTACAAAGACTGCAGTTTGAGCTCAAATACTAATGTTTGTCTTTTATATTGATAGCTTGTGTCTTCTCATGTGAAAGAAAAATTTTTCCTTAGCTTGCCCTTCAGCCTCTATTGTTAACACTCACAGAAACCATCATAGAAAATCAACTACCATTTGCTAAGTATGTAACAACATAGACACTATTCTCATTTAAAATAAGCTTTCAGAGCAGGTACCATTATTATTTCTACCTTGGAGAAATAAAATGGAGGTTCAGGGTAGTTTACTTGTTCAAATCAATTTATGTTTTTAATAAACAGAGGAGGCAAAATTCAGTCTCCTCCTTTTTTTTCTTAGTCTCAAGAATGCTTCATCTGGATTTGGTTCATAAATTTGTTGTATAAAGTTTTGCCTATAAAGCATATTGTAGCTAAAAGTTTAAAATCTTCTTCTCTGAGTACTTTAGTCCTGCTGTGTAATCTCCTGACGTGTGCTCGGGACATATTTATTAGAAGGATCTTCTTGGGAGTATCCAGGAGATTGCTCCTCGCACAGCGTAAGCACATATTTCTTAGATGATAGACCTCTCTCTCTTTCTTCAAAACAGAGTCTCAGACCCTAAGTCAAAGAGGCAAGAAATATGCATCTTCTGCATAGACTTTTTAGATTGGCTCTATGCTCCTTACGGAAAGGTGATTCTATTCACAAATGACCCACAGATGTCTTGAAAACATTTTCAGTAGCCAGGAGGTGAACTAACTTGTATCTACCAGGGAAGTATAGGTTAAACAATTCATGGTGCATACACATAATGAAAGTTACTCATTCTAACAAAAAGATGAACCAATGTTATTGCATGGACTAAAAGGCATGCTTATGAAATAAGCTTGGTATAAGAAGACAAACACTGTCTGATTCCATTTATAGCAAGTACCTAGAAGAATTAGATGCTTAGAGACAGAAAATAAAATGAAGATTGCCAGATGTGTAGTGATGGAAGGAAAGTTGTTTTATTAATAAATTTAATTTCCAAAATAATAATGATTTGCTGTAAGACAGTATGAGCATATTTAATACTACTGAGATATAATCTTAAAATTGGTAAAACAAACAAACAAAACTCCAGTAAAACTGTTATGTGTAGTTTAACACTAACACACACACACACACACACACACACACACACACACATGCAGTGGGAAACATGATTATGGTAAATTACCAGTGTTTCAGTATATAAGGGATAAGACCATTTGAAGAGTATACTAATTCCCAGCCCTAAATGATCCCTTACCTTCCTTTGACATCATGCAAATATACCATACAAGCTGCCAAGGGGGGGAAGCAATTAAACAGCCCTACTCAGCAACAACACCTATGAACCATGATAATTACCAGCATAGCAAGGTGTGTGTGTGTGTGTGTCACACACGCACACACACACACACACACACACACACACACAAGTGGTACTCATATACTGGCAGCAACCAACAGCTAATTGGACTTAAAGCCCCCTCAACAGGAGGAAAACCATTTGTATTACTGAAAATCTAGCCAGCTTCCTGGGACTAGTGATGTCATGGATCTTAAAAAAGAGTCTACTTCTACTGCTTCTCAGTAGTAGATTCCTCACTACATTCCTTACATTCTAAATCTTATCCTTGTACCCACAGGTAAGTGTAATTACCACCCCCTCATTAAAGAACCCTCTAGCAAATGGAGACCATCAAAGAAAACCACAACTAGATACAATAGAGAAAAGAACAGACTGTGGGTTTCCCAACTCGCATCGATGCATTTGTATCACAGCTCCCATATCTATGGTTCAGGGAACATCTTGTAAGAGGATCTGAGAAGAATGTAAGAGGCAGAAGTCGGCTATGAAACAGCATCTCCTAGAAACAGGACCATAAAAACAACAATAACAGGGACATGTTAACATGGAAGAGGAAAGTTTAGTAGGGTCTTACTCCTAGATAAAGAACTATAGAAAACTAGTGACTTCTGGAAAAAAAGAGAATAAGCCTCTTCTGGGGATGAGCTTCCATATGGGTTGTCTAATGCAGCATAGTCAACCTGGAAGCCAGTACACACCACCAACAAAATCAGACTCAGCAGACTGAATTTATGCATTTTTACATGTAATATAAATATATACAAATGTATATTTATACATTTGTGCATACATGCATACAGGCACATATAGATGCATATGACAATGATAATCAGAAAAGAGACTTTCAACTAAAGTTAGTTGGTGGACATGGGGAGAAGTTTAGAGGAGGGTAGCTAAGAGAAACTGGTGGGAGAGAAGAAAAAAATGTCATTTTATTTGACTTAAAATAAAATATTTACTTAAAAGTATTTTAAAGACATTAATTGTACTGATGACATCTACATTTTAAACTTCACAGTTGACCTCTCCATTGTAGGATATACATAATATATATTTATGTATAGGTTATATATGTATTTAAAAATATAACACCAGTTTCATTCTTATTATTTGCCCTGGTATTGAAGAGGTGTCCTGATGAAACAGTTCTCAAGAATGTCTCTCTCTAATCATTCTCTTTGGAGTAAATGCCTTTCACACACTTATTTAAGTAAATCTAGCATCTGTCTTAGCTCATTCTCTTGACCTTTACCCAATCCAGCAGTATATTCTTGGATGACCTTTGTACATAGAAAAAAGCACTGAGTTAAAAAGATGCACACCAAAGATACATAAACAGTTTGACTATAAAGGAACCGTAACAGTTATAAAGTTGGTTGCCAGACAAAGCTTGGCCTCACCTACTTCTGCCCACCTCTACTAACATGCTCAGCCCCATCCCCCTGCATTTAGAGAATGATCATCTCAAGGCACAGTCCGACTTTGTCATTCCACATTTTCAGGTGTCCCTTACCTCCCTCATTTTTAATTTGACATACATTATATTTATGGTTGTGAGCCAAGCCTTTAACGGCTGAGCCATCCCTCCAGCCCGACATACATTATTATCCACTTATCATATTCCCTCATTGTTGGAGAGACAGAAGCAAACTGTCACAGGTAACTTACATTTTAATAAGGAAAAATACAGGAGAGATAATGAAAAAATAAAGAAGAGAATGATGTAGCACAAATGCAATGATGAAATATAAAGTGAGCTAGCCAGAGAAAAATGGGAAGACTTGAAACTGTGACTTTAAGTAGACTGGTCAGGAAAGGCTCTCTGAGGAGGTATCTTCTGAGTAAAGACCCTAAGGGGGATAGGAAGGAAGCAGGAGAGGTTTGTTGGAGGTTGACAGTATCCCAGGATACAGAAAGCAGGTGCAGAGAGGAAGGACATGCGGTAGAGTGGAGAGGGGAGGAGAGGTTCACAGATGGAGTTAGAGGTATCAGAGGACTCCAATAGACAGATGAAGAAAAGATGGCCTCTGATGAGGGCTTATAAGATCTCAGGCCTCTGGAATAGAATAAGGGCATGCAGAGGAAACAAATGCTTCTCTAACCTTTTGGGTGAGATGATTGAACTAGGTAAGTCAAAGCCATGCTGTGCTGCTGTTTGATGGGACAGAGCGCGAGAAGGTTGTTTCCAATGTTTGCAGTCTGATGAGGTAGCAGCCTAGGTTACCATTCTAACATGAGGAAATGAGAAGGATGAAGAGAGCTGACGTAGCACATCTGAAACCTGCCTTTGAAAGGACCTCATTTGGGAATTACATTAGATATCCAAGCAAAGACAATCAAAAGGGTGGCCAGATATTTACACATAGAGTTCAAATGAAAGCTATTGACTACAGATGTGGTTCTGGAACTTTCTCAGACACAAGTGTTATTGGAGGCCACAAGAGCTCCTTCAGTCCATCTGTTATCAGTCACTCATGCCCCAGTGTGGCCTTGGTCCTCTCCAAGTCCCCACGCCTGCATTGAATCAGCTATGTTTCTTTATTTCTAGTGTGTCAATATTTTGCTTTATCAGAATGTTGTGTCTTTTTGCCTCGTGATTGCTTTTTATCACTACTGTTTCATTTCAGTGATTATTTCCATCTCCTTCCACCCACTACTTGGAACTAATTTTGTTCCATTTACTTTGTATATTTTTGATAGTCAAATGACCTTACATTCTAAATCTTTACTATTTCCCTTCCTTTATAAGAGTAGTCTATTTTTGTTCTTCTAGAAAACAGGCTAGTAAAAAGAATGATGAGGTACACATCTAATGGATATTTACTGAGTGAGGTAATTCACCAGTGAGATAATCCAAAAACCAAAAGTAAAATTATCATAAAACATATCTGAAACAAAACACAGATAAATAATTACATATTAAGGTATAGAACGACAAAATTCTGAGACATTTTATTTGGTGATGTTATAAAGTGTCTTTTCTAAATGATTTCCTATTTTCATGGTAGTAAAAATATACAGCATATTTACAGTTACTCAAAAGTGCAGTTTATCAACTGCTTTCCCCTCAGCCCTCAGGGTTTATCTCTTGTTCACCTGAGAATTTTGCTGTGTTTGCCTTGTTACATTTTGGAGTCAATGGTATCTGTAAAAGTAAACATCATATTTATATTGATCCAACAGATGGGAAACACATCTTGACTGTTCATTGAAATGATGTTAAAAATTATTTGGAATCATCATGTAAGAATGGCTGGTAAGCCTGTGTATGGTCATGCATGATTATAAACTCAGCCTTTGGCCCTTGAGTGGCAGAAGCAGGAGAAACAAACACTCTGAGCTTGAGGCATTGCTGGACTTCATAGTGAATTCCAGGCCAGGAAGGGCTCCATAGTGAGATTCTGTCAAAACAAACAAACACAATAATAATAACAACAACAAAAAAGTGGCTGCTGAATGCTGAATGTTCATTTTTTTTTCGTGTCTCATTTTTTTCCACATTCTCAATGTTTCCTTTAAAGAGATAGCATTACTTATTATTGATCTCTCGATCTCTCTCTCTCTCTCTCTCTCTCTCTCTCTCTCTCTCTCTTCAATCTCTCTGGTGAAATTCAGGGAATCATTAGACATGGGGGTCTGGGCAGTCTTTGCCTTGGTAATTTGGTGTTCCCTTTCATCTTCCTTGAGCAGACTTATGCTCATTGTTTGTTGCTGGTAAAGCAGTAAATGCTGTTTGTCTCCACTGCAAAACCAAGCCTAGGGAACTTTGAAGTGTTTTCTGTTGCTTAATGTCACCTACTGTTCCTGTCAGCAAACCGAGATAAACCTGATGGACCGAGGTGTCTGGTCCTAATTCCTTTATTGACACACAGTCCTGTCTTCAAACACCAGTGTAAATGAATAAGTACTGAGATAGTAATGTGTCAGTAATAGGCTGCCAGCTAAATGCCATTGTTTATGTACTGATCCCTGTTCCCTAAGGCCCAAGCAGCTCAAAAATCTTACAAATTAGCACCTCACTGAGATCAAAGAATTGTCTCTTCTTTCGGCCCTTACCTACTTGGAGTGCAAAGAGAGCAAATGAAGCTAAGCTGCCTCCTTTCTCCAGTGCAAATCTTTCTTTGGAGGAAGAACAAATGGAGGCCTCTGCCCAGACACACAAAGAAATTCTGAGAGAGGAAAGGATTTTAGTTTATTTTACTGGGTAACAGAAGTTTCATGATAATTTCTTCATTTATTTCACCAATCTATCGTCATTATGAATCGTGTATTGAAAATCAATGGTAGAGTCATGTTCACTTTTAGCAATAGGTCTTTGGAAATCAAATTAAAAAAGAGATAAAATGAGTTTTGAATCAGCAGAAGTATTGGCGGAGTCACATGCTTAAGCAAAAAGCATAGAAAAGATAGTTTTTTTGAAGGAGTTAAAAGAAAACTTAAGGCTTAACTGAAAATTAGCCTTATTGGTATATTTTAAAGAAAATCATTAGTCATACCAGCATCCACATATTTAATATGTTGCCATATCACTCTTGCATTTTTCTTGTTTATCCCATAGGGGAGTTTGTTTTCAAACACATTCCAGCTCCATCAGTTTATAAAAATTACTTATTGTCTTATTTAAAGACATTAAAAAATAGCAGGTAGAAGTTATTTGCTTGATGTAAGCAACTTCATACTATTCACTATTCCTGTATTCTACATTAATCATACAATTTTAAATTAAGAAATCAAGTGTCCAAGCCTTGATCTGGCATCCTACAAGATCAGGTTATTTATAAGAAGGAGAAGCCTTTTTCCTAGTGTCAGGTTTTATCTTTTAACTAAATAAAAAAAATCTTTCAAATTCTAGCAGTATAATGGTTGATACTGTCTTAGTCAAAGCTTTGATTTTGATCAGTGAATAATTTGAAGAAATAAATATTGGCACAAAAAATAACTAACTAGAAGAATGCTGAACATCTTCTCCTGACATGTATTTTAAACTATACTTATTGGTGTTATTGTTTTTAGTTTTATTGTTTTACATTTGCTTATTTCATTTTTTCATTTGTTTGTTCATTTATTCATTTATTGCCTTGTGGATGTGTATTTGTGTGTGTGTAAAGGCTGGAGCACAATTTTTAGGAGTTGATTCTCTTCTCCCATTCTATACATTTAGTCTCAGGCCTGGAGGCAAATACCTTTAGCTACTGAACTATCTCATCAGCCCCATAACATGATTTTTAAAGATGATTTTAAATATACCTAATTACCAAAGTTCATAAAAATAAATTGAGCCTACAAAGCAAGATTCAATAAAATTTATTTAATTTTCATGATACTTTTCTTAAAACAAAAATCCTAACATCTTTGGAACCAACCAAGGCAAGAGTAAGGCCATCTCATGGGACCCTATAATGTTCAAGTTTCTGTGGAATGCTCAGCCATAAATGAGATATTTATATCACATGTGTTTCCCAAGACTCAAGTCACATTGCTGAAGATAAGGTAAAGAGATTGTAAGAGCCAGAGGTCAGGAAAAATGGGGGTGACATTGTGTTTTCTGAACACCACTAAGCCAGTGCATTCAAAAACTCACAGCACCTGTGATTGCCTGTACAAGACAAGCAGAAAGTCAAGGCAGTTGACTTTGAGCATTGGGAGGAAAGGGATTCATGAGCCTCTACCTTCAGCTCCACTGATGCTGACAGTTGATAAATACTAAGAGAGGGAGAGTCAGATATTTCTAGAGATGTAGTCCCTGGTAGGTTGGCCATGTTCCAGAGGATGATCCCACACGCATGAGTGCATGGGTAGCACAATTTGAATTTAGTGGTTTTAAAAAATAGGAAGGGGACACAAAGTTGGAAGGGAATAGAAAGTGGAGATAGACCCTAGAGAAGTTAGGAGAAGGAGTTTGGGCAGAGGTGAATATAACTAAAATACATTGTTAGGGCTAGAAAGCAGTAGGAGCAGTTAAGAGAACAGGCTGCTCCTCCAGAGGACTCAAGTTCAATTCCCAGGACCCACCTGATAGCTCACGACTGTCTCTAACCCTAGTTCCAGAGGACTCGACACCTTCTTCTAGCCTGCATTGGCACCAGGAAACCACTTAAGGTCTACCAGGCATGCATGCAGACAAAACACCAATATATATAAAATAAAAGTATTTAAAAATACATCAAGTTTATATAGGACATTCTCAAAGAATTAATAAATTATTGTATTAAAAACAAAAAAGATCTTTGAGAAGCTAAATTATGCTAATGAATCTGAATAACCAAAACAGCACCTGCATTTCTGAACTGTATAAACACAAAGGGTATTGAGCATGGAGGAACATTCTCCTTTCAAACAAGGGTGCGTCCTTGTGTCACTGAAATAGACGTTATAGTGCTCAAGCAGTTCTCAAACCTGGGCGCTGGACTCATTGGAGGGCATGGATTGAAAAGCAGATGCATAGAAGGCTCCAGTGTATTTTCCTTTTGAGTGAGGTTTCAGTCAGTTGGATGTGAAAAGCCACAAACCAGACCCTTAATCTTTTGCCACAACCTAGTAATACCATTTTTTTTTTAGGCTAATAAGTCACAAAGTGGATATTTTTTCCTTCTCTTTTTGAAGACTACTAAGAAAATGTAAGTTCTCATACTTTCTTGCTATATTCCCTTTTGGTTTTTGAAAGAAAAAAAATACAGGATTATGTCCACTTTGGTGTATAGTAACGTTCATCTCTCTTTTCTAGAAATGCTCAAAGAAGATGCTAGTGAAATTTTTGATGCAGTTCCATAAGTGAGCAATTTGAGCTGTCTGGTGAGACTGCAATGCTTTATTCAGCTCCAGAGTGGCCTCAGCAGAGGGATGGAATGGGGTGGGTGAATGCTCTGGGTCCGGAAACTCACAAACCACCTGTTGTGAAAAAAGGAGTTGGCAACCAAAGCTTATATTGGTTCTTTTGCTACCATTTTGAGCAAATAAACTCTGCAGAGTCATGGTACCATAAGTTATTTATAAAAATGTTGTCATTTTAATTTTTCTCCTGCCAACATATAAACAAAAATCCTGCTCCCCATAGTGATTTATTTCCCAGAATAAAGGAAGCCAGTGTTCATAGTCACTACATTGCAGGCTCTATGATGTCATTATTTTTCTTTTTGTGCAAGTTTTATACTTAGTTGATTGTTCTGTGAATAATGAAGATTTATTACCTTGACCATAAAAGATTTTGGCATTAGCAATACAGTAGAAAACAGCATTAAAATAGATTTTTGCTATTCTTTTTTCATTTTGGAAAAAACTAATGTCAAAGCATATTATTTTTAATTTTTTCTGAATTTTAAATTATAAAAATAAAAATAAATTTTTGACCAAAGTAGAAAATTTCTTCATTGTAAATACTGGAGGGTCATTTATTAAAACTGATAGGAAGGATGCTTTGTGAGCATTCCTCTGAGAGATACCTACCATTGTTGGCAAGAACAAGGGGACTGAAGAGTGTGGGAGACACTGGCTCTTCCCAGTTGGACAACAAAAAGTCACTTACTTAATGTGGGTTAGGTAAGCAATTCTTTATCCAACCAACCTCCTTTGTGTTGTGATTCATTCTATTCCCAACCTAGAGTGGACTCCCCTACAGCCTGCTCACTTACCTAAGTGCTCAGAGAGGATGGTAGACTAGTTCCTTGGGATCCATATAATTAAATTCCTGTGGGCACTTCTAAGGACCCATGAGCTCTGTCCTTGCACCGTGCACCTCTAGTCTGGTCTTGGTCCAGGCTGGTAAAAAGCAGAAAAGAGCATGTTTTGACCTACCTCACTACTTCATAAACCATACTTTATCCCTTCAAATAATCCTCACACCCCACCATGCTCTGAAGTATACACTCTATTTTTACCAAATGTTTTACTTCCTGTCTAATTAGGAATAGTAGGTCTTTTTCACATAGTAGTTTTAGCAAAAATGCATTTCTTTACATTTATACTATGCATTTATACAAAAGCCAGAGAATATTTAAAATCTAGAAAAATCAGAACATCAACACTCTGATATGTAGTAAATATTTATGCATTTGTGTATTTATACATAACCACCCTCTTTTGAAATTAGAATCTGAGATAATTATCAGAAAAAGTACATATATAACCAATAGAAAATATATGGGACAGTTTGTAGAAAAAAAGTCAATGAGAAAACTACATTTTAAAAGAAATATACTAAAGCAGGCTTAAGTTGGTGTGTACAGTGTTGATGCCAGGGTCCTGCTAGGTTCCACCATACAAAAGGCAGTTTTAAAAGCAATTGCCCTAATACTTGAGAGAAATGTAGTTTATAACACAACTATATTCAGAGCAATCATCTTGCTAGTCCCAAATCACACCATTCTGAGAGAAAATATGCTTATTTCTATTTCTACAGCAAATGAGGGATTTTCCTAGTGCTTTCTCACAAAATAGATATGAAGTAGCAAATGGTCATTGTTCAGAATCAAGCATTTGAAGAAAAATGTGAAACACTGAGTGACAATGTTTCCAGGTTGAAGGGAATGAGGAAATGGACACTTTTATAATGTTTAATTCAATTTCTTAATGATTAATGGGTTTGTGATACTTGGTCATGTACTGTGTGGTTGGTTCCAGTAAAGCTGGTGTCTGATGTGTTGTAGAAGAGCTAGATTTATGGAAGTGTAGTGTTTGTTTAGGCCTTCCTGGGCAGCTTCTATTGCAAATTAATCAGAGCATGCTCTGTCAGAAACAACCACGAAAATTTTATACTCTCCCATTTTCAATATATGGAGTTGGCATTAGGATTGGGGAATAAAGAGGAGACATGGTATATCTTATAGGATGACACTTTGAGATTTATAGAAGACAGATTTCAATAATTGTCTTTGCAATAGGGCTCACTTTTTAAAGCTATCTTGTAGTGGGTTTATGTGCTTTTGAGTAAGACCTGGCCATGACCTTAAGGTTTTAAGGACCCCTATAGGAGGCGTGGCCAGGCCCCTCTAAAGGCTAGTTGTATGCTGCCTACCCTTCTTGGGTTTTCTCCAAAAGAAGTTTGCTGCTGCCACTGTGTGGGACATTTCAATCCTCTAAAATTTCCCCTAAGGTTCAATCTTATATCAGTAAGTGTTTATGTAACTCCTCAATAAATATTAATTCTTTTATATAATCAATTGCCAATAAATAATCCCAATAATACTATCTAGTGTTAGAAAAGACTGAGTTCCTGCTATACACAAACTTGATGGATGAAAAGTAGTATGTTTTGCAAAGGAGTGTTGGGGCTTAGATTTGGAAGTCTATATAAGTATGGTCCTAAGAACATTATGAATTATATATAGGGTGGTATACAATGAAGTGAAAGCATCATTAGCCATGGAAATTCTGTGTGTCTCCCTCAGTCTGGCATACAGTCAAACTGAGTCCCCAAAGGATCAACTCTGTCAATTACTAAGATTGCCAAGTCTTTCAAATAAATATGTAGGGTTTTCAATGAATTTTAATTTCAGACATGCAAGAAATTTTCACAAGTATATTCCAAATATTCTGTACTAAATATTATCTATTGGGATCAGAAACTCATATTCAATTTGGTGTCTTATATTTTATCTGGTAATCTACCATGGTAAAACTACTAGGCTTTCAAACCCTGGCTTGATAGATGCAGAATTCAGCACATTTTAAAATCCCTTCCATATTATCAATAATATATGTTGAACAATTAAGCACAATTTTCTCCCTAAATAAAAATAAACTTTGCAATACCATTTATTATTTAAAGTACTAAAATGTGTATGTAACCTACTTCTTAATAGTTATTTTAAACTTTTTAAATTAAAAATTTAGTTTAAATAATAGCTATAGAAAAATATGCACTTTTCTATGAAAATATCTTCTTTTCAGAGGTAACTTTTTGTTGTCATCTAATTTATACTTTTTAGTTTTTATATAGATATATATTGCCTTATAAATTATTTACGCTATGTATCCTTGTAAAAACCAAATGATTTTAAAGTAATGTTCTTGGTTTTTTTTTTGCATGCTGGTTCTTATGTGTGATGATAGACATTTAGAAATCAATAAGCAGTATTTGGGTAGCAAACATCAGAAAGTATCAAACCAGATGTAAAAGTTTTTTCCAAAACTTCCCTTCCTTTGAAGAGTGCAAGCAAGGGCTGTTATCAGATGGTGAATCCTGTCTGGTAGATCGAATGTGAAGCATCAGGCTCCTGCATGTCTCAGGTGCATGCCACAGGTATGAGAAGCATCTCAGGCTCCCACAGGGTGCAGGTACAGCTGAGAATAAGATCTTTTGAACTGAGGTAAAGTGGATTGTCTTGTTTTTATGAGTTGAGTGTTATAGAGTCAAGAAGGCACACACACACACAAAAACTCTTTTAGCTGATAGTTTGGGTCTTTATTGGCATGTTTAATATAAAATAAATGGCTATTTTGGTAGGAGTACATGTCAAATAGCTCTACAATATCGTCCTTCAACATGTACAAAACAAATGCTAGGTTTTCTTCCAGAGAAGTTAAAAAAAAAGTCATGTATATACTTTTTTTAATATGTACATCTGGGTTAGCTTTTTTTGCCAATTTGACACAAGCCAGGGTCATCTGGGAAGGGAGAACTTTAACTGAAAAAATGCTTCCTTCCATCAGACTGGCCTGTAGACAAGTTGGTAGGACAGTTTCTTAATTAATGATTGATATGGCTAGTGTCACCCCAGACTGGTGGTCCTGGATGCCAGTAAGCACTGTTCCTCCTCAGTCCCTGCTTCAATTCCTACTTCCCAGGTTGTGGCTTTAGTCCCTCCTGGCTTCCCTCAGTGGTGGACTATAAAGTATATTCTGGATAAGACTACAAACAAACAAACAAACAAACAAACAAAACCCCTTTCTTTCCCAAGTAGCTTTGGTTATTGCATTTATCAAAAACAACTTAAAGCAAAATAACCAAATTTAAAACTTTTAAGCGGCAGAATGAAAGAAACAAGATCTCCACAGTTTTTTACACATGAATTTTACCCTTTATGAAATAACTTATAATAGGCAAAAAAAACCACCAAGAAAAATCTAAACCAAAACAAAACTCAAAACTGAAAAAATAAAATAAAATAAAATAACAACAACCAAACTCTCAAACCAATGCTTCAGCCCTGTGACTAAATTTAGAATTCAGAAATTAGGATTGTTCAAGCTAAGCAAAAAGAAAATTTAAATTACTGCAAAATGTTTTTTCTTACCTATTTCATCTGTGTTGGGTATATGGACTTAACTCAGATTTACTGAGCATTTTCCAGGAGTGCTGACCATAAGTATTTTTTAATTTTTATATTAAAAAAGGTTGTATTTTTAATGCACACAGTATGTGTGGGATAAAGTGAAGTTAGACGTTAATGATAGCTAATTAGTTTAGTAAAAATACATATGGCTAGAATGACATTCTCAGTTATTTTTCTTTCTTTCATGATCAGACTATTACATTTAGCAATCAACAGCATGGGTGAAAAAAGATCTACAGTAAAACCCTTTGTTGGAATGCTTTACACTTTCCACAGAACAGAAACTAAAATAACCTGTTATACAATTAGTCACAAATACAGTCCTGGAGTTTTTTTGCCCAAACACATGAATATTGTCTAAAACATGTCTTCTTTGTAGCAGCTAGGCCCTGCCACCACTGTGCTTGGCTGAGCTCACAAATCTGTTGTAACCTGTAGCTTCCCTGTCACTTCTCTGGCTCTCCTCTCCTGCTAAGCTTTGTTTCCTGGCTGTAACTAGAACCTCCTGCCACTGCCATAGCTGCTGCTGCTTCTGGAACCACCATAACCACCTTCATTTCGTGGTTTAGCAAAGTACTGGCCTCCACCACCATAAGGACCAGAGCTTCTGCCTCCAAAGTTTCCTCCCTTTATTGGTTCAAAATTTGAAGACTGATTGTTATAATTGCCAAAATCATTGTAGCTTCCACCACCTCCAAAATTGCTTCCATCATTACCAAATCCATTATAGCCATCCCCCCACTGCCACCATATCCACCACCACCACGCTGCCACCGAAGCCACCACGACTACTGAAATTTCCTCCTCGCCCAAAATTGTCATTGCCGCCAAAACCGCCTCCACGACCACCACCAAAGTTTCCAGAGCCACTTCAACCTCTTTGGCTGGATGAAGCACTAGCCATCTCTTGCTTTGACAGGGCTTTTCTTACTTCACAGTATGGTACTTTTGAATAACAATCTTGTCCACAGAGTCATGGTCATCAAAGGTGACAAAAGCAAACCCTCTCTTTGTCCCACTTCCTCTGTCAGACATGATTTCAATGACTTCAATTTTCCCATACTGTTCAAAATAATCTCGAAGGTGATGTTCTTCAGTGTCTTCTTTAATACCACCAACAAAGATCTTCTTCACAGTTAAGTGGGCACCTGGTCTCTGAGAATCTTCTCTTGACCCAGCTCTCTTAGGCTCCACAACTCTTCCATCCACCTTGTGTGGTCTTGCATTCATAGCGGCATCCACTTCCTCCACAGTGACGTATGTGACAAACCCAAAGCCCCTGGATTGCTTGGTGTTTGGATCTCTCATTACCACAAAGTCCATGAGTGTTCCCCATTGCTGAAAATGGCTCCTTAGGCTCTCATCGGTTGTTTTGAAGCTCAGCCCTCCAATGAAGAGCTTCGGCAGCTGTTCTGGCTCCTTAGGAGACTCTGACTTAGACATGATGGCAGGGAAATGAGAGCGTTCAGCTATGCTTCCTCGGGCGCGTCAACAGGCAGAAAGGAGTAAGCCCGACATTCTCAGTTATTAAGCAAGCTATCTCAGGCCAGAAGTAACTGGAAGGTATTTATCTCATTTTGAGAGAAGCAACAGTTATATCCTATCAGGCTTTCACACTGAATTGAAATGTATCACATATATAAGAAGAAAAGTAAAGTTACATATTACAAAATGAAGAAAATTTGCAAAGGCTGTTAACACAACGTTCCATTCTATTTACATAAAACATTTTTTAAACAGAATATATGGAAGGGAAAATTTGGTGTGTTGTGGGTATTTCATTCTATTCCCAAGCTTATATAATTTCTACTAAAAGCAAAGACATGCTTTGTGCGCTTGCTATGTGACCATAAAGTATGGTGCTGGCTATATCACAGGCTGGTCTCTTGTCTGTTCAAAGTTAAGAGATGGATGCTACTTTTATCTCTTCTTTAGATAAAGAAATTAAGATATGAAGAAAATGAATAACTTGCCTCAGGTCATGGAGCTACCCAGACAAGACAACCTAAAGCCAAATAGCTCAAGGGCAGAATCTTCCAATGTCTGTTTGTCATTGACATCATCCAGGGCATCTCTAATGCCTCATATGGAGACTGCAATCTATTTTTAAGAGGGGACAGACAGTTTCTTAGGAAATTAAACCCTTGGTTAGGACAGACTTTATGTCTTTTTGGTGTTGAACGTATCAGATGTTAAATGAATGTCAAATTGCAATAAATAAATAACACCAAGAGGTTCCAGTCAGTATGTGAACTCTGATGCAGACACCCATTCACACCAGTGCTATTTTAAAATTTAAAACCACTTGATATTTAAGTAATCACTGTTAGAATTTTTTTTTGCAGCTACTTCTGCCAGGTGTCTCCCGAGTATAACATACAAAGGCAGATTTTGTACTGTGACCACTTACACCTGTGCCCACCCTTCACATGAGGCCACCTACTGCCCTGACCACAAGCTACTAGCACTGCTGAGTCTGAATTCACAGTTTTACGACTCTGAAGTAACAAAAGCAGATCAACTTTGGGCCAATATTGATCAAACCGATTCTTCTACGAGTTTATTGTAACAGCCATTTTCTCTGAACAGTTACACAAATATCAAATTAATAGTATAAGAAAAATAAACTCGTTTCAAGAAAGATGGTTAATTAGAAGCTATGTCCATATGGCCCAGGTAAATAGAGGCAGGATGCTGGAGACTAGGTCTTGTTCACAAGGGAAAGAGTTGATGAGTACCAGAGGCTCATACAGGGAGTGTTAGGACAGCTGAAATGTATAAGAAAAGAATGATGAGGCAAATAAAAGAAAGAAGTGGAGCAAGACTGTGGTTCTTGGAGGCAGGAACAGCCATGGTGCTACCTGCGGAGGCTATGGCAGAAATGCATCATGGGAGTCCAAAGCTGCGTCTCCTTGATCATCCAGTAGTGACTAGCCTAGAGTACATAGAAGACCACTCTGGCCCCACTGCCTGCTGCAATGACAAGGGAACACAGGAAGTCTATGGGATTTATCACAAATGACCAACAAGTATTCTCATACAAGAATTATAGAGACTGGTAAGTGCACATCCATGGTCTAGATGGAAAGAGAGCATTAGCAGAAATGACAAATTCAAGCTCAGATGAGCATACAAGGCCCACTTGGACATTTGAAAAAAAAATCTGCAGCAGAAAGTGTGATTTTAACATATAAGGTTAGATCAGGAAAGGGGAGGAAGTGGTCTGATAATAAGAAAATGCTAGAAAAATTGAGTCTGACATTGAAACTATTCTCCCCAGGAGGAGGTATTGATGTAACTAGTTTGAATCACTGAGCCATTCTACAGATATAGAGTCAGATACAAGAATGGAGGAGGAAGAGACCTAGAAAGACATTAACTGTATTCTTCACAGTGAAAAGCAATTCTGAAGGGTTAGGAGCAGGCAAGGGCAATAAAGATTCTCCCCCAGAAACTCTGTTCAGTATGACTAAGGATGCAAAGACAGTATCTTTATGCTCCTGTGCTTGCGGGAGTTCTGGTCACCCCCAAATAAACACTCATCTACTTGAAAATATCAAATCTACAAATAAGACCATCAGCAACACTTCCAGGTAACATGGGATCATTAGTTCATTCATAGTCAACAACTAACAGGCACAACTTTTATTAGCAGAGAATGGATGAACTTATTGCCATATGTAAAAAAGAGATAAAGAAATTTATAGTAAGGTGAATATACCTAGTAGAGGCAAGATTTCTCTATAACTGTGCTTAGACTTTACCCTTTCTCCATTACACACACACCCACACACACACAATAACCAGACTCTTGGTTCTAAACACATAGATAGATGAGATTTCATGAGAATTTACTGAAAAAGTAGAGATGGTAACTGGTACATCTATTATACATGCTTTTAACATGAGATGTAGATTTCTCTATAGTATGCTGACTTAGCTTCTTTGAGGTATATTTCCAGTAGTTGAAAAGCTAGGTTATATAGAAGCACTAGTTTTAGTTTTTAAGGAACCTCCAAATATTCACATGAATCATATTACATACATGGTATTTTCACCCATTTTTTAAAAAAGAAAGTTGAGATTTAAATTTTTAAAAAATTGGGGACCGAGTGCTGTCTGCAGAATCCCAGCACACTCTGGAGCAGGGGCAGGTAAACTCTGCCCCTGACCACATCCACAGCTCCTGCTGAGGGAAAACCCGCCACAACCTCAAACTGAGCTAACCAACTACAGGGGTCTCTGAAGGGCAGATTCAGACCCCGCCCAGAGGTAAGGAGGGGGCAAGAGGCCTCAGCGCCTATATCCCAGCCTGGGAGGGAGAGTTGAGCTCCCATTGCTTTCGGTTCCGCTCCCGGGACCGAGTGCTGTCTGCAGAATCCCAGTGCACTCTGGAGCAGGGGCAGGTAAACTCTGCCCCTGACCACATCCACAGCTCCTGCTGAGGGAATTTGCACGGCTCCCCACCACGACCATGAACTGAGCGAACCAACAACTGCAGGGGTCTCTGAAAGACAGAATCAGACTGACCAGAAAGGTGACAGGAGGCACACAAACCCGAGTGCCACAATTGACCAGGACCCATCTAATCGTGAACCACTGAAGCCATGGGCAAACGTCAGTACAAAAAATTACATAATACTACAAAGGACAACATGGTAACTCCAGAAGAGAGTGGCGATCTTACAAATACAAGACCTGAACTGAGCAATGAAGAGGAAACAGAAGGAAGCAACACCAAAAATTCTCTTTTCATGATCATCAAAGCTCTCAAAGAAGATATGAAAAAAAGCCTTAAGGAAATAGAAGAAAATACAAACAAAAAATTGGAAGAGATGAACAAATCTATGAAAGAAACATGCCAGGAACTAAAAGCTGAAATAAAAGCTGAAATAGAAGCGATAAAAAAGGCGCAAAATGAGGCAAAAATGAAAATAGAAAACCTGAAGAAAAAAGCTGGAACTACAGATACAAGCATAACAAACAGAGTTCAAGAGATGGAAGATAGAATCTCTGAAGTGGAAGACTCAGTAGCTCAAATAGATATATCAGTCAAAGAAAATAGTAAAACTAAAAAAGCCATAACTCAAAATGTTCAGGAAATCTGGGACA